>JAQIWR010000134.1:0-28332 GCA_034695945.1 Glomeris hexasticha
ATTTAATTTATAACTCGTTAACCATTGCGAATTGGTTAACATACCGAATAGCCATTCTCTGTAGTTTATCACTCTGACTGTCCCTTTACGGATTTGATTTGTCTTCACTGCATTGAATCGATTCAATTACCAATTACGTCACAATCCCGTTGCTCCCTCGGCGACAGTTTCCTCGAAGTCCGTGATGGCTGAAATGAAAAACACAGCTTACCGTAAAGACATTTTTGGTGAGGCTACCACAAGACCCCCTAATGCAAGGTGTAGATTGTAACAAGGTTAACCTTGTATTTGGGTTTTTGCAGTAAAAATGTGGTGGATACAACGGCACCGGTCTTACTACTTCAGGCAGTAAGTTGACTGCTTTGTGCGGGCTCATGGGGTTTTTAAACTGATGGGTGGGCGTTTGCAGCGGGCTGCTCTCGACGCTCGTGTTGCGGCTTGCGGCGGTGCTCGCCGCTCCGCTTGTCATCAAGTTGGACAGCCAACCCGGCGCGCTGCTCAGGTTCGTATTGCTGCTCCTCAGGTCTGTGTTCTTGTTCAGGTTCAACTGCAATGCGAAGGCGTTCAAAAACATGTTCAAGGTGGGCATACCTAGCGAAGAAGCCGCACCGTTACAAATTTATTGTCCTTCTCGAACGCTTCGTTTGGAGGTGGCATCATATTTGTGGCACCGCTGGAGTTGGCAACCACGTCCCTTTTTCTCGTTTTGTTTTCAACTTCTGCGTTCTTGATCAGAGTTCCCACCAAGGAGGCATCGTGGAAATCCGGATGCTTGGTGTTTATGTACGACAGTTCGATCATGACGAGATTTTCCACCTGGCGTGAAAAGCACTTGTCAGAATATTTCGACATCAATGAAATAATTCGACCATGGAAACACAGTGTCATCTTCAGGGTCAAGATAGGACCAATCTACATGAGGTAAAAGTTATAGGGAAATACCAACCATTGAATTTGTCGGCGGAAGAAGCCTTCGAAGAAGATGGGTGACAACGTCTATTATTCTCTCGTGGAGTTTCGGGAAGCGCAGTAACTCTTGCTACCGGTTCAAGACACCAAAGTTACCAATCGTACATTCTCACACGGTAGTTACTCAAAACCAGACCTGGATTTCTGTACCGCAGTGCTGGATGATTCTCTGCATCTCTTCGTGGACCAGTTCCACGCACCTCAAGCTCGGTTCCTCGAGACGACGTATCTGTCTTTTCACCAGCAACTCGAACGACACTTCGGGCACAAACAAGGCCGGTCGCGGCCCCTGTCAGAACCATTAACGTTAGGACCTTTTAATATTAAGTTCCAGGGCAGAAATCGAAACGGACCGTTGCGTTATGAATAGCCGTAAGTATATCCAAGGTGCTCAGCCCACCGAGAGGGTCTATCGAATCCAGGGTTCCCCGGAAGGTCTCGTGGAAGATGTAACATATCCTGGCACCTCCGCACAACTCGGTGGTCTCTATATTTTTGGCAGTGCCTTCGATCGTTGCGCAGTAAGCGGACGCGAACTTCGTTATGATCTGAAGTAAAGTTTGGCCCTGGAATTTCAAAGCGTGAGTTAATTACCACGGTCAACCTTCAACCGGGCCAACTTGCAATTGCCTGGTCGTCCACGTGTTCCCCGTACGAGTTGAGGAGGCTCTGGAACTGCGACACCATAACGTTGACGCGGGTTTTCAACTCGGGTAGACAGTCGCGGATGTGGTGCATCAGCAGCTGCCGCCAAGAATACCGGTTATATAGTTTAAATTTGTACATGGTAATTCAGGGATGTTAATTAATAATACCCTGTTCAATGTCTTTGCCAGGTATGGAGTGCCATTCCTAGTGGCGAGCGAAGGATATTTCCGTTGAAGGAACACGGCCTCGTCCTTTTGGGCGCAATCGATAGCCTGGAAATTGTTGGAAGATTTCTTTAGCCAGTTCCCAGGATCACAATAAACCAAGGTGTTTATTGCAAGAACAAATAAAAGATGAAACACATCGAACAGATTCGATAAAACAAAGTTCCGGAATGTTCGTAGCTGCTTCTCACTCAGAAATTGGAAATTCCATCTAGAACTTTTCTGCAGAAACTCAACATTTGAATATATAATACCTTCTGATCCATAATATCCTGCTGTGAGCGGTTGACGACTCCGATGATGCCCAGCTTGACGGGAATGATCCTGCCGCACAGGACATCGATGGCGTCCGTTCCCGCGTCCATCAAGTCTAACTTGGTAACGACGGCTAAAGTACGTCTCCCTGAACAGACCCGTCATTTGATTAATATATCTGACAATGGGTGTATTAATTCGTTTGACAGGTTGGATTACCATCCGGGTCGACTTCCCGCGACAGTTTCAACGCTTCGGACGTGGCCAGGTCGGTGTTGGCAGCGGTCACGGCGAGGATGATGGAATTCGGGTTGCTGATGTACTTCAGGATGAGGTCCTTGATCTGGAATTCAATGTCATCCGGTTGTTCTCCAACGGGCACCTTTGTCAGCCCCGGAAGATCCACAAGGGTCAGATTAACTACGCGGCCGGAGAATATCTTCAAGTTTATGGGATCTGGGCATATTCCCTGATAGAACACATCTTTGATCATCAAATCGATTCTAATATTGAAGGTTAGGTTAATAATTATAGTTTTCACCTTATTCGCACCGGCCATTCTCTCGGTCTCCAATTCTATTTCTTTTCTTATATTTTCGAAATTATCGTACACTTTATTTTTTGTGTGCAGAAATGATCCCCATTCTTCGAGATCCAGAGTGCCTGAAACATTTAATCGTATTTTTAAATACTTTATTATATTTTAATTTGTGTGTGTATGATAACATTGATGATAATGTGCCCATTTTGCTACCATCTTCAGCAGATCTGTGTTCGCGGTCATCCGTAGTGACGTGAACAAGCTGCAAAACCAATGGTCTTCTGGTGACGATTCCAGGTCCCCTGGGTAGAAAGTCACGCCCCACTAAGCTTTCCAAAACAGAACTCTTGCCCGAACTCTGCCCATAATTACAGAAAACACGATTGCGGTAAATGAAATACTGAAAGAAATGGCTCATATTGCATAATATATTTATGAACCAACCTGAGTTCCAACTACGACGATCTGGGGCAGTTGGATCGCATCGGCCCCAACCGTATTGAAAACATCTTGCAGTTTGTTTATCACGGGAATCAACGCTTCCATTATTACCGGTGCAAATAAAAGCGATGGCCGTCGCAGACCATACCGAAAAGCGAAAAGCGGTCGAAGATTTCAGTTGATGGCGAGTAGTGCGACAAACACGGCGCTTCAACTCGCGGATGCCGCCAATCGCCGCTTGGATACGGCGTTTGAAGCCAATCAGAAACTATGCTATGCTGGGGAAACGCAGTCATTGGTCGGTTTGAATCGCGTTCTACGGGTCGCTGGCCCGATGCCAGTGACGTCATCCGCTATACAGATTTATTGTTGATTGCACAAGATTGCACCGAAGTGTCAATTTGTTATTGCGGTGTGTTTCCAGATTCCTTTATCTATATTTGTACATAGTATTTTTTCTTTGAAAAAGTTTTATTATCTGAATCTGGCAATTGTTACGATTAGATGGCAAAAAGACTTTAGGTGAAGCGTCGTTGAGAACTCCGCTGATGTGGCGTTGACGTATTTGCTGACGTCACGCGCATGCGCAGAAAATCGTGTTTTTTTTTGTCGTCATAATCATATGGCTTTTCTGGCGTGCAGTTGGTCATTTCTCGAGTGATGATCAACGTAATCGAACCATTTCCTCGCAAATAATCGGAATTTGCAGGTTTCAATTCGCAACATTGACGGTTTCTGAATTGCAATTTCAGTTTGAAATTCAAGAAATCCATCGAACGACCGAACCGGACCGCCATTAGGTTTGTCACTTTTTTTACTATGTACTTCGCTCGAGCAAATTAGCTTCCTGGAAACTGCTGGCTTCACTGGCGCCATCCGGATTGATTATTTATTTCAAACTCAATTATCTATCGTTTTCCGCGTTTCCAATCCGATATCGTTTGTGGGATAATTAGCCGGGAAAATTTGCGCAGATTTTCGCTCGAAATTGAGGAGAAAATGGCGAAAATCGCATTGAATGGCTTCCATTTTATTTTACAGAAGCCATGGGAACGGAGTAACCTTGCTCAATAATCTCACATATTTCTTTGCATGCGATTTTGCAACTTGATACGGTTACGTGGGAGATTATTTTGCAGGAAAATCCTGAATAATATATGTGACGTATTCATTTTGGCTTGGATTTTGGCAACAGTGATTAAAATTTGTTTAATTTTCCCCAATGTCACAATTGATGTTTTTGTCGACCGTGATCCTAATCGGAAATTTATGGGATAGTCTGTGATAACCTATTTTTAATTGATACCCTTCAATATGGCAATGGAGTGAAATAAAATATGGAAAGCTGGTTACTATATAGATCCTACACCTAATTTTTCTATTGGCTGCGGTGAAATTAGGGGGAGGAGCTAACGTTTATATTGCTTTTCGGGAAATCGATTATTTTTAAATTCACTGAAAATGTAGGCGAAATCTGTGTTGCATATATTCACGTTGACAAAAGTCAACAAGAGTGGATATTTTTTAGCCGAAAAACCCGGGTTTAATTCGGCGAAAAATGGTTTCGTACGACTGTGAAGGTCAAATGAAGGTCATGGGAAATTCGATTATCGTTAATAAATATCCCGATGGATGTTGGGAGGAGCAATTTCGGGTCAATTGTGTCAATTGTTAAGGGTTAATCGAGATTATTTGGATTTATTTCGATACCCTACATATTTTAGTTCGTGTTTGCACCACAGCGCCATCTGTCGTCGGTACGGAGCAACAATCGTCGACGTTGATTTTATTGTAATAAATTTGAAGATTATTTCCAGAAAACGAAATTGTGTAATCATATGGCAACCTGACAAGGTATATATGGATGTAGCTTTCCAAATGGGACACTGTAGATGGCGACACTGATTCGGCAAACTTGCATATATTTAATTTGCTGGTTTTAATTGCATATTATTCACCGAGATAATTGTGTGAATTTAATTTCAGATGTGCGGTTCAAAGACTACTAAGAAGGATATTGTGTTACGTTTTCAGTCTGCGGTTTAATTGCGTAATTGTTCTCGAAGATTGCGAAACGAAATAATTGCGCATAATTGCACTTCACAGTAATTAAAAGCCATTAGATTGCAGGAATTAAATCTGCATGTACGATTATCAACAATTGACACATTTTCTCAGTTTTTTTCATTTGCAGATTCACAGATTGGATAATTGCTTCTCAAGGATGACCAGTTTTTTTCCTTTTATAAATTCGATGTAAAATGACACATAATGACCACGATGACACCGAGTGTAAAAGGTGGTCAAACTGACAAAAATGTGGGTCAGATTGTGAAAAAATTTTAAGTTTTTATTGATTGTTATAGGTGAAGAAAGTAAGTATGAGAGTCATGTTTACAAGTTCAAGAACCTCCACTGATGTAAAACAGGGTCAACAAACACTTGGACAACACTGAGCACCTGTTTATTGAATGTACCACGTGTTTGATAGTTGTGTGTGTGTGTGTGTTTTTTATATTATTACACAGTTGAGTGCGAGATCTCTGCGGAGTTGGAAGTCTGCTGCAGCAAACATCGATGGCTTCCTTTCATCAGGACGTTGGCTTCATGGGTGTAGATGGAGTGTGTAGAGAAAGAAGGAGGATGGCCGAAGATTTAGATCTGAGTGTTCCAGAAGCGGAGAGACTTCTGGACGATGAGGGAAGCATAATATCGGAGGGACATGGATGTGCCTTGCCGGGGACACCGGAAGATGACCACCTACTGGAGGATCACGATGAAGTACGTATATATGAATGAAGTTTGGGTTTTCAGCGACTTAATTGGAAACGGACAACCGATGGCATATGCTGAAGGTCATGGTGGAAGGTCGTCGCGGATTACATGTCAGAGTTTTGAAGTTCAAAAGAATCCAGGAATCTGGTGGAATCTAGAAGGTTACCAAAGTGGAAGGTCGTTTGTAATACGAGTGATGGTTGTTGTAAAACAGAAATATGATATTTTTTGGAATTTTACAGTGACCACCCATATTGGTTGACTGTAGCCGAAGTACTTCCATAAGAGTAGACTTGCGATTTTTGGTTATTACACGTGTCAATGAAATCTTATTGCGTTCAAAAGTATAGTAAACCCCGGTTATAACGAACCCCAGGGGACAGCAAAAAATGTTAGTTCGTTATAACAGGATAATCGCCAATTTTGTAGACTTTATTAATAATTATTAGCCCCATTTTGAGGTATGTTGAAATAATCAAATCTTACCGTAAATTTTCGAAAAAGAAGCCGGGGTTTTATGCACATTTTGGATTTTTCAGGCTTGGCTTCTAATAGAATCCCGGTTTCTATTAGAGACCGGCTATTATTTTTATGCAATACCATTTACACCCTATGAAAGCATATAAATTTTGGTAGAAAAGCTAAACTTATCTCGATTACAGCGTTAAAGGGACAGTGACCCCCCAAAAAAAATGTATATGTTGTGCACAAAAATAAACTATACAAAGTTCGTTTTAGAAGTGCTAATAAATTCGCAATAATTAACGAGGAATTAAAAAAAAACGACTTAAAAGGGGCGTGGTTTCACGGCTTTTTCTGGCGAGTACGCCAATCACGTTCAAGTACAATCGAATGTCCAAGCTCGGAAACGCTGTGAAACCACGCCCCTTTAGTACGGTTTTTATTTAATTTCTCGTTAACTATTGCGAATTAATTAGCACTTCCTGAACAAACTTTCTACAGTTTATTTTTGCGGACAACATATAAAATACAATTTTTTTGGGGTCACTGTCCCTTCAAATCCCACCGATGGCCGGCTTGTATTGGGAACAGGCTTTTAATAATTGTCTCTCCTAAATGACCCGGCTTCAATTGGAAACCGGCTGTTGTTAGAAAATATACGGTAAGTCAGAATTTGGATTGATTATTGGATTACAGGTGGAGGAGAGCGTAGGTGACGTGGTGAACCGCAACGTGAACTTGACGGGATCGGAGAACGACTTGAGCATGATCGCGAGCCGAGCCGTGAAGCAGGCCGAGCAGTTGGTGCACAAGGTGTGGGAGGAAGCGTGGAAAGTCACTCACTTCCACTCGCTGCCAAAGTGGCTGCAGGACAACGACTTCCTGGTCCGGGGACACCGGCCTCCGCTGCATTCCTTCTGCGCTTGCTTCAAGTCCATCTTCCGCATCCACACGGAGACTGGCAACATCTGGTCACACTTGCTCGGTACATTGATTACAGTAAACCGGGTGGCTACTTTTTTATGTCCTGGTGATTAATTCCACACCACGTTGCGTTCGCAGGCTGCATAACCTTCGTAGGTGTCGCGGCGTACTTCCTCACCAGACCTTCGATGGAGATCCAATGGCAGGAGAAAGCGGTGTTCACGTGCTTCTTCGCCGGTGCCATCATCTGTCTCGGGCTGTCGTTCATGTTTCATACGGTTCATTGCCACTCGGAAAAAGTTGGGAAACTTTTTAGCAAGTAATGCCGAATCCGGTTATTTACGCCTCTGCGTTCGTTTGTTACGGCACGGGCCGGTTTAACGCGGGTTAAAAAACATTTCAGGTTGGATTACTGCGGGATAGCTCTGTTGATAATAGGTTCTTTCGTTCCTTGGCTGTATTACGGCTTCTACTGCGAGTTCCACCCTAAGGTCATCTATCTGGTCGTGGTGATCGTGCTCGGCATCATGGCCATAGTGGTGTCGTTCTGGGACAAGTTCAGCGAGCCGCATTTCAGGCCGTTACGGGCAGGTGGGTCCAGGTGAACCGCTTATCAATCCTTGTGTTCAGTGTTGTAATTCGGTCTTGTTCTCGTTATTTTAGGTGTGTTCATGGGATTCGGGCTGAGCGGAGTGATCCCGGCCGTGCATTACTTGATAGCCAAGGGCTTCTTCAAAGCGATGTCGCACGCGAGTCTGGGGTGGTTGACTCTGATGGGTCTGCTTTACATACTGGGTGCGTTGCTGTATGCCATGCGTGTCCCGGAACGTTTCTTTCCCGGCAAATGTGACATTTGGGTGAGATATATATCAGGGTGGATAAAAAGTCCGGTGTGATCATTTTTAGCTTCCTAACGGGACCAGATATTGAAATTTGGCTAATGGCGCTTTCGAATGGCAACCGAATTTTTGACCTTTCTGTCAAGGTCATCTCGTCTCTAACTTTTTAACCGCTCTAGATAGAGACAAATTTCCAATTAAAAAGTGAAAGAGCACATTTAATTTGTTAGGAAAATCATTTTTTCAATATTTTAGGAATCCCTGTGAAATGGGAAATTAATTAATTATGCATTGGAAATGCTGTACAAAACGTTCAAATTTACATTGCAAAATTCTTCTCACACGCAAATAAGTTTTGTTTTGCGTTTTTACTGCAATTCAAATTAGGCTTTTAATTTAATTTTGAGCAATATTGTTAGCAGAAAATGGAAAGCACTCTGATCAACTCCATTATTCAAATACGAGGGGTATACTGAAAATATTAGCTTAGTTTTAAATCGAAATTAAAAGATGTTGAATGTCAAATTAATATTAATACTGTAATTGAACAAATAGTTTGAGATGCATGGAAAACATGTTATTTGACATTTTGCTTCTCTTTTAGTTGTGAATTTCGAAAAGTATAGCTGCAATAAATGTGTGAATTAATGGTGAAAGGAGAAAATGTTGTGAAGAAATCTTAAAATGTTTTTGCATGAAATTGAATACTTATTTGTACAATCTTAAGTACAGTGTGCGAACAAAAATGCTTCAATATGGTGCAAATGTTTTTGCCAACCATGCACAACTGTTACGGATTTTCTCCCACATAATGTTGAAAAATGTTTATTTATTTTCCAATTTCACCGACACTCCTAAAATATTGAACAAATTGGAAATTTGTCTCTAACTAGAGCGGTTTAAAAGTTAGAGACGAGATGACCTTGACGGAAAGGTCAAAAATTCTGTTGCCATTCGAAAGCGCCATGGCCACTTCCTATTTGCTCCCATTAGGAAGCTATAAATGATCACACCGGACATTTTATCCACACTGTATAATTCTAATTAAACCTATATTGTCAAATTTAAAGCATACAGTAGAACCTCTCTAAACTAATAACCATGGTTGGGACCGGATGTTTGTACTAGTTTAGAGATGATATTTACTTGCAGAGTAATTGTTTAGGGAGGTTGTAATGTATTTGCAATGTTTCTGATTTTTTGCTGCTGCTAAGTTTAGCTAAAGTAAAACTTGTGAAGGTCTAATATTAACAATTATTTGTTTTCAGAGTTTATACGAAAGCATCAAGCGAGAACCTTTCAAGATACCCGAAGATGACGGCAACGACTTGATGCACACGTTTTTCAATCCGGACCGTGAAGGCTGGTTATGGAAACAGGGTTAGTTGCAATTAAATTGTAATTCCTCTGCACACTTGTTTAATACTATTTTCGTTATTTAAATTTATAGGTGGTCGGTATAAAAGTTGGAAGCGCAGATGGTTCATACTGAACGACAACTGCCTTTATTACTTCGAGTACACAACGGTAATACCAACATTCAGAGTTAATATATTTGTGTGGTAATATTGGATACATTGTATCACGAACAGGACAAAGAGCCAAGAGGCATCATTCCTCTAGAAAACATTAAGGTTAAAGACGTTAACGAGAGACATAAGCCGCACTGCTTCGAGCTGTACGCGGAGGGATCGGATTTTATCAAAGCCTGTAAAACTGATTCGGAAGGAAAAGTCGTTGAAGGTATACATGTTGTATATTGTACGGCTAATAACCCTGATGAGGAACTGGGATTTTTCAAGATCATAAGTTTGTTTATATAGTTTGCTTCAATTTGCTAAAATATTTATAATCCTGGAATAATGCTCGGATTTTATTTTACCCTTGAAATCTTTAAAAACAAATACTGGAATTATAATGCAGGAAAATATATTTCGTTATTCATTTTGAAATACGATTAACTCAACTTATTCATCAGTTTGCGGGTAGGATTATTTGTATTTTGTTATGTAACTACAGGGTGTCTAGTGTTATGAAAAAAGTCATACTTTTTCGCACAAAAAGCCCTGAAATTTCTGAAAAGTCATGAATTTTTTTTAAATTTAAATGTTGTAGAACCGTGAAAATGTATTTATACAGGGTTCACAGCAGTCAGGGAAATCAGGGAATTTAAATGTGGACTTTTTTGTCAGGGAAAAGTCAAGATATACAAATAAAAGTCAGGGAATTGCAATGGTTTTTATTTTTCATGCACATTTTTATATGGTGCCAAGAATTTTAGAGGTAAGAATAGGTGGTAAGTACACTCATAAAATTAGTTTTATTATCCACTCTTGTCAATATTTCATTATTGGATTATCAGGGTTGGGGATTGGCATTTGGGAACATTTGGTCAGGTGCAGTTGCAGTAAAATTTGCGACAAGTTTTAGTAATATTTATCTGGTTTCACAAAACCCAACAACGCTGATACAATATACACTGTGTGTTCAAAGAACATGGTGGTAAGAAGCCTGAACCTATAGTTTTTGTAAATATGTTCCAAAACTGGGACTTTGCTGAGGATGCAAATTTATGCTAAGGTTAGTCAAGAAATAATACAGATGAAAATAATTTTATGGATGTCAGTGCTGCGTTTAAGATGATGCAAATCACTGTGCATATTTTCACATCTCTGCATCAAAGCAATTGATTAAAATTTTAAAAACGGTTGTTTATCTCCAACGAATGTTCTTGAACTCTCTGACATCAAGTACCTATCTTTAACAGTTTCAGATTTTGAAACCCTTTAAATGTATGTGGAGGTAGAAAGTTACATCCCCATTTGATTCGGCCCACATATTTCCTAATAATTTGGGGTCGATCATATTTTAACTAACTGCAATTCTGTACGATATGAAGTAATCATGTTACTTCTTGGAACACATGTATGTATGCAGTCTGCGTAATTAATCATGAAATATCCAGTATGTCTGTGTCTTTAAATTTCTAGCCTGTGTAATCATTGATCTTTGAATATATAATATGTAATAACATTATTTTACAGTAGTGGGGGTAGTAATCAATGCATATTTTTAGAAGTACCATGCTCAGCATTGCCTTTGCTAAACATGTAGGCAAACATTTCAAATTATTCGACCGTTTTGAATACCGATTCGATCTCTGCATTTGCGTAAATAGTCAGGGAAAATCTATGAAAATGCCCTGGAAATCAGGGAAAAGTCAGGGAATTTTAGTATGAAAAATCGCTGTGAACCCTGTCAATGCAAACAGGTGTTTAATGATAATTTATCTTGCAGGTTCTCTCAAATGCTGAATCTCATAATAAGAATGAAGCAGAAAAGCCGGCTGACAATGTTGACGGGAAGAGCGGATTGAAGGAAGAGCGTGCCATCGACATCCGGCAAGATCCATGCGTGTCCAGTGATGTGAAGAGAATTGAAAACGAGTCCACTCAGCAGCCACAGGTTGCCACAATGGAGGTTCTGGGTTCCGCATCTGGTTCCGGATCCGGTTCAGGGTCGGGTTCCGGTTCCGGCTCCGGTTCTGGTTCGGATGAATCCGATTCGGACGATTCGTCGTCAAATTCAACTGACTCGGAGGAGGAAGAGGAGGAGGAATGCGGTGCACGTGTGATCCCTCCATGCCCGCAAGACGGTCCTTTAGAAGAGTCTGTGGCGATAGTGGACACGAGTGACGACGCGATCGAAAAGGTGCCCGACTCGATCACTCCCACGATATCCGTTTGCGGCCCCGCTCCGATGACTCCCGTTACGCCGGGAAGTTGCGCCATGCATTCTTTGCCGATGGGCCCCATGCAGGGGCAAGGACCTCCGAGCAGTCAGTCGTCGTGCTCGGTCGATGACAATGCCTTGATGGGCCAGAACACGCCACCGATGAGTGCCAGCAACCCTGGAATGCCAAGTCCTATGCAGACTGGTTACCCCGATGGCGGTGTTGCCGTTTGCAATCTTGTCGGAGGAACTTCGGTCGGTGGCGGTAGCGATGGCGGAAATCCTTCGCAAGGTCAGGACTCGATGAACCCGGTGAGCGATTACCGCGAGACTCTTTCGCAAGACCTGCAGAGGAATTACGAGCAGATAGACAACGGCGGGGCAACGGATGCGAAGTTGCACCAGGCCGGCGAGATGGCGCAGAGGCAGGCGGACTCGGATGGCTCCTCCAGGCAACCGTCTACTCCGTCGTCTTGCGCCGCAGTCGTAACGCCCACGACCGCCAGATCTCCTTCGGTGAAACCAGGGTCGGGACAGGCCCAGGAAGTGTCGAACCTCGGGGTGTACACGCCGGAATCGAGCACGAACAGTGTCATGTCAAACAGTGGGTTCAATTCGGTGGACATTGATATCACGCACCTTGAGCTAGAGTCCCCAACATCCATAGGCAGCAATGAGATGGCTCCGAATTCTGGCGAAGGGCCACCGCCTTCGCATACTCCTCGAAGCTACCAGGACTGCACGCAGATGTCAAACCAGAGTAATCAACCATCTCCTCAACAGCAACAGCAGCAGCAGCAGCAACAACAGCAGCAGCAACAACAACAACAGCAGCAGCACCAACAACAACAACAACAACAACAGCAGCAGCAGCAGCAGCAACAACAACAACAACAGCAGCAGCAACAACAGCAGCAGCAACATCATCACCATCACAGTAGTAGAAGGCAAGCCATTCACAGCCACTCGCCTCACCTTCATCCAAGTCCAGCACACGTGTCGCACACTCCGAGACCATCACCTTCCCACTCTCACCTCATACCGCACTCGCAGCCGCAGCCGCTTTCGCTCTCCCGGCAGCTGGAACCCAGCTATTGCAGTATGGCCGGAAGCCACATGGGAGGAGGGATGAACAACTTGGGCCTGATAAGCAGCGCTTCGACGATGGGCACGTGCAGCGGGCCGAGCGTGGTGGCCGTCAACAATTACATGCGCAACATGAACGTTCAGATTCCGATGACGAGCATGGGTCACGGCACCGCGGCCTACGTGCAGACCGTACCGAACCCGGGGTCTTACGTGAGCGTGCCGATGGGCATGCCGATGGCGACCGTCATACAACAGCACCAAGCGGTGTCTCAGCAAAGTTCGGGAGCCACCCAGAGGTTGACCCACGTGAGCGTGAGCATGCCCGGACAGGTTTGCAACTCCCCCGCGACGAATTTCTACATCCAGGCTCCCGGGCCGTCACCCGCCCCGCTCCCTTCGCCGGCACCGCAAGGACCCGGCACGCAGGGCGGTCCGCAGACGAACACCAGCTGCAGCCTGGCTAAGCTCCAGCAGTTGACCAACGGCATCATGGACCTGGTGCCGAGCCCGTCGCCGTGCAACACGATGACCCCTCCGCCGAACCTGACACCGCCACCTCCGGTCAACATGACGCCGCCACCTTCGATACAGAGGAACCTAACGCCACCCATCCCGAACCTGCAGCCGCAGGTTTCGCTACCATCCAACATGCCACCGTACTACAAGCCGTACAACAGGGGCAGGCAGGTGCAACGTAGTCCCAACGTCACCATCAACCCGAACATGATCGCGGGGTACCAGGCCCTCAACGGTTACCGCATGCAACAGAGCCCCGCGGCGGCTGCTGCGGCCGCGGCCGCCGTTCTCAACACAGGGTACATCACCAACACGAGCTTCATTAACCAGACTCAGATTCCGGGCGTGCAGATGGGCATGATGAACGTGAACATGCACCCGCAAGCGGCCCAGTACCAGGAGCAGGCTATGCAACCTGGAAGGCCGCAGAACACGATGTACGCAACGTACAGCGTCTACAACGGCAGTCTAACTCCGCAGGCCCTCAACGGTATCATGCGGCGGTGATGGCGAGTGACGGTGGCGCGCCGCCGACCCGGTGAACACTTGCCACGGTTAACCCCCCGAATAAGCCGCAGTGTTGATGGTGTTGTAGTAGTGGTGCTGCAGTAGTGGTGCTGCGCAACTCGGTGCGATGCTAGATGACAAGCGACGACGAAGAGGGTTTAAAGATGATTAAGATGGTGTGAGTGAGAGGAAGATGGATTTCGCCCCTCCCCCTCCATCCCAACCCCGCCCCCTCCCCTTTACCTTAACAACTGGTTGTACTACTGGTGGCATAAAAAGTAGACATTTCGAAAAATATATATATATTATATATAATGCCAAAAGCTGCACCGTGTTTAAGCGCAGCGCGGGTCACGATACTTTACGCTTGCTTTACGGATCGAGGGATTGAATTTGCATAACGGAATATAACTGAAGTGTAACGTTAAAGGTATGTACAGTGAACTACTGCAATGTCAGTAACATAATAAATAAGACGAGGCCCTTGCGGATGTTGGCGCGGTACGGTACCCGCGATGCGCTTAAAGACGGCGCGGCGTAAAAATGTACAAAACCAAGTTAGGATGCTGCATCTCGTCATTTCTTCTGGAAGACAATTATCGTAACTAAAAAAGGGATTAAAGCTATTTTTTTATTATAGTAGAGGTAAATGTATACTTCTTATGACACCAAACGCGGATCTGTTTTTTCTCCCCATGTACCGAGTTGTTGGCTATACCCCGTAATGGGCGCGATGTAAAGGACAGCTGGAAGAAAGAAACTTAATGTAATATCTTGTCGTTTACGAAGAACAGCGTGTGTTAATTTTAAAAATCTATCCTTTTTTATATATATATATATGGAGTTTCCTACGCGTTTCCTGTTCTGGGTTTTATTTTAGGTAGTCTGGATAAAAGCGATCGGTTTGAAAGTTTCCAGAGGTGAAAAAAAAAGCAAACACGTGAATGTGATAGCGAAAATATTGAAATCTCCCTGCCACAATGCCCTTACCTTGCCTCCTCCGCCAAAGCCCCAAGAAGCCCTTTCACGTGCTAAAAATATAATCTATGCCTTGTTGATGTGGAAGCAACTTACGTTCTGCAAAATAATATAGCTCACAAGATATTTTTATGACCTCAAGGGACCTTGTGATTAAAAGATTAAAACCTTAAAAAGCCCCTTTTCCTCCGATTGAAAATCGCACCCCGCGACAGCATCTCGTAGATGTCGACCACCACACCGTTTGAGAATCTGTAATACATAGTGTATAAGGAAAATGAAGAATCTCACAACGATAGTTCCCGTGTCATACAAACCGCTTTTCAAATCTTCTCTGTGTTTAATAACTGTCGGTGTTTTGACCATAACCGTAGCAATCGGTGACCGATCATCATCCGTAGCGGCGGAAGTTTTTTAAAACCCGTGGTCGGAAAACCAACCAATATTGTGTATGTACTCGTGCACTAATTTGGGTCCTTATTTTCTCCCACTGACTTGTTCTTTCATTTCTCTTCTTCTTCTTCTTCCACTGCGCTCGGTATAGTTTAACAACACACCTGTCCGTCGCACGATCGTTGGGTTTGTTATTTTTGCTTGGTCCCGCGGTATATCATGTAAATACGCCCTCTTCCGAACCTGTACGTATGGAAACAAAACTTTGTTGTATAGTGAAGCAGTTGGAGGAGACAATTATAAAGAAAAAAGCAATTCCCGTTTTTTGCTTTCTAATCACACAGAGAGGGAATGAGATGATATGTATCGGCAGATTTTATTGCTATTTATCCTGTTAACTTTTTTGAAAGCCTTCGCTGGTGTCCTGTGTTGCGAACGAAAATACGCGTCGTTCTCCTCCACATCCTGCCGCCTTATTATGTATCGGTTCTCCGAAGACGTGAAGATTTTACCTCGTGGGTTGTGTACAGTTCTTTTCTCTTTTTGCTTTCATCTCTTTCTCACTCTTATTATCTGTCCTGGTGTTTCTGGTCCCCGTTTTCCTGCCTGATCTGGCGACAATAACAGTCTATTTTGCCTATAGACGGATGGATGCGCTTGGAGGCACCGACCGCATTGACCAAGAAATATTGCGCGTCCTGTATCGAGCTCGATGACGGTGGCTTCAAGTATGGCATGCTGTACATAATGCTTTATTGAAGAAGGAATAAACCCTACATTTTTGACACTGCACATCTCTCTCGGAAATGCCATCGACGGTGAAACGCTTATTGGACCATCTGTTCGTCCATCGCTTTAGCGATCCATTCCGGCGCGCATTGGCCAATCTTCTCGATGATGTTGTTCACTTGGAAACACAAACTCTGAATTTGCTTGTCCCACGTTGGCAACACTTCACGGGCTGTGGTGAAAAAGGTACATTGCAAGTGGTAAGTAGAAGATTGTGTTATATATGTACTTTACGACATTGTATGAACAATTGAAGATGTGATACATTGAGAGATTCCATGACCATTAATTCTTTCAAATGTTAATATAATCTAGTGCAGATAGTTTGATAAAATATTACTCAGAATCCGTAGTGTTAGATTGTAATGCACAGCATTTTGATGAAATACTGTAAACGTTGTTATTTTCACGTGTATTTTCCTTTCTGGAAATGAAATTGTTTTTTAAACTCCCAAGTTTCCCTTTTTCACTGGTGATTATTTTGGGAAAACCCAACAAGCACGCCAATAAAGACCACTTTAACATTTTCAAACTACAGTCGAACCTCGATAACTTGAATTTTTTATATGACGAACAAAAATGTTTTCACCGACAAAACGTCCTATTCCTCCCATGTTATTTATTTTTGATAACTCGAATTCCTTGATAATTTGAAGTATTTTCATTTTCCAAACGAGGAAAATTCGAGTTATAAGTCAAATAGACAACTTTGAATTTTGACACATTATTCGAAAAGAATATACTACAATCACTGATGACCGATTTTGTAAAACCAATTTCTGTAAAAAGCACCTAAAATAAAATAAAAATGTAAAATACATGCAGCCATTATTTCAAAGTTTTGATAATGTGAAAATTTTTCTGGTTTTTATAACTCGAACTTTTTTAAGTTTCCCTTGGTGGTTCGAGTTATCAAGGTTCGACTGTAATTCCATTTATTCATCGGTTTGCGAGCAGGATTAATTGTTTTGTTACGTAACCATTTGTCACTTTATTATTACAGTATAACAACATTGATAAATAACAGTATTAGTCAAGTTGTTTATGTTGTGCATTGGAAGAAATGAGTAAATGTCCTTGATAATAAATCCTGGAATTTTGAAATTTAAGTTCAGCAGACACATTGTAATTGTAAAATTAGGAATTATCAAAATGCATAATGAGTGACAATCCTGATAAATACGCCGGTGTTAGAAAGAGGACTTGAGTACGTAGAATATGTAATAATTTTGGTTTTAACGTGAAGATAACGAAAGACTGCGCCGCCAATTCGCCGACAAGGCCAACGCGGTCGGACCGTGGCTCGAGAAGGAGACCGACACCGTGCGGTCCATCGGTATGGGAATAGTTGGGGCCCTCGAGGACCAACTTACGAAGCTGAAGAACCTCGAGCAACAAGTCATCACCTTCAGACCTCACCTGGAGGAACTGGAACGCTTCCACCAAGAAATCCAGGAAGGAATGGTCTTCGAAAACAGGTTGGTTTGCACGTGGTCAAAACGGTCCGCGGGTTTGCTCGACTCGGATTGTTCTATATATATATTTATTCTGGTATTATACAAAGGTACACACAATACACGATGGAAACTCTTCGTGTTGGCTGGGAACAGCTGCTAACCTCTATCAACCGCAACGTGAACGAGGTTGAGAACCAGATACTGACCCGGGACTCGAAGGGCATCACTCACGATCAGCTGAACGAATTCCGAACTTCTTTCAACCACTTTGACAAGAACCGCACTGGACGATTGACCCCCGAAGAACTGAAATCGTGCCTCGTAAGCCTCGGCTACAGCATCAGCAAGGACCGACAGGTCGGTTTTTGAAATATACGCGATGCGAAATTGTGAACCGGTCGGTTTATCTGCGTTTTGTTTTCTTGGAATAGGGTGACAATGACTTCCAACGTATCATGACCGTCATCGACCCGAACCACACCGGTTACGTGCATTTCGACGCCTTCCTCGACTTCATGACCCGGGAGAGTACGGATACGGACACCGCCGAACAGATCATCGATTCCTTCCGCATCTTGGCCGGTGACAAGGTGAGGAACCGACCACACTTACTACTCCGTGGTGTTTGGTTTTTTGTGAGAAGTACACAGATATCTCGTTTTTAGTCCGGTAAATTGTGTATTAGAAATAATGTTGTGCCACTCAGGGAAATATGGAAAAATCGGTGTATTTGCCAAAACTTGAAAAGCTCTGGGAAATTGATATAAATATATAATATGCAATTTGAATTGGATTATATGAAAATTATTCAGAAAAATGACTGTAATGAAACTAATTTAACTTGCATATAATATATGATCTGGGAATTTTGCTTGTACACTCTGGATAACCTGGAATACTCAGGGAAAATGGTAATCGTCACTATTCACTTTATAATAATCAGATTTTGATAATTGTAATACTGAGGTCTGAATAATTTGAATGCTGAGATTTTAATAATTGTAATACTCTGGTCTTAATAATTGTATAACTCAGATTTCAATAATTGTAATACTTAGATCTATTTTAATAATAATTGTAAAACTGTGATTTTAATAATTGCAGGCCTCGAAATATCAGGAAAAAATTGTATAGCAATAACTGCTATGCAAAATACAATTTGATTAGCAATTAGAAATAAATGTGTAGCAAATTGAAATGACTAATTTAATATATATTGTTAAATTAATATGTTTATGTATTATTAAAGTAGTGTATTTATTTATTATTTTAATAATACATAGATATTTGCACTAATGATAAATAAATCTACTACTTTAATAATAAATAAACGAAAAAGGGAACATTAGCATCAACTGAAGTGAAAACACAGGCTTGCAACTCCTGGTTGATGCATGATGGCATCGCAATGACTGCGATGCAAAGTTATTTTTGCATCGCGAACTTGAAAACTTGTGGTGCAAATTGCAATGCGATACCGCTTATTTCAAGCCCTGAATTGTAATATTCTGGTTTTAATAATTGTAAGTAATGCTCAGATTTTACTAATTCAATTGTAATACTCAGATATCAATAATTGTAAGTAATGCTCCTGTTTAAAAAATTGTAAGTAATGCTCCTGTTTAAAAAATTGTAATACTCAGATTTTAATAATTGTAATACTCTGGTCTTAATAAGTGTATAACTCAGATTTCAATAATTGTAATACTTAGATTTTAATATTTGTAATACTCAGATTTTAATATTTGTAATACTCAGATTTTAATAATATTGTAAAACTCAGATTTCAATATTTCTATTTTAATAATAATTGTAAAACTCTGATTTTAATAATTATAGTAATCACATTTTAATAAATATATATATATATATATATTATAATTTAATTTTAAAAACTGTGATTTTTTCACTAAGATTGAATTGGACGTTATCATAATAATGCGTATTCGTACATTTCCCTTATACTGTATTTTAGGAAACTTTCCTAGTATTTTTAACAGCCTAGCTTTTGCCGAATGCAGAATACTGTACAATTTTTGCGAAACTTATTCAGCGTAAAATGGATTTATCCGTTGACGCGGCGCGAGATATCGGTGTACGACGTGTACGGTAAACGAGTAGCGTAATTAGGTTTTAATGGAGGGTTGCTTGCATGAAACATTTACTCCGACAACAAGTAACGATGGTTTTGCGTGCTTGCATCTATCTAGCCGTACATCACTGCCGATGAACTTCGCCGAGAACTGCCCCTCGACCAAGCGGAGTACTGCATTCAACGGATGCCACCTTTCAAGGGACCCGGAGCCGTGCACGGAGCATTGGACTACATGTCCTTCTCCACGGCGTTATACGGAGAAAGTGACCTGTGAAATTTGGGCCTGATGATGAACAACACACCTTGTACCTATCTATCTTTCTCACCCCTCTTTCTGCCTCGTGTGACCCCCACCCACCTTCTCGCTGAAACTCGCTTCCAACTTCTTTTCGACTTCTATCAAAATCTTTTATATAATATTATTATTATTATTGATCTATTTGGTTTTTTAGCAGATGCTGCCATAAGGACCTTTACCTACCCTATTTATCAAATCTCTTTTCTAGATATTATTTTTGCGTATTTCCAGTTTTAAAAAAGTTTTTAAAATGCGCGAAGCAAAAGTACGGTACCGCGGCTGTTTGCGTAGTTCGTTTAAAGGTGAACTGACACGGTTTTGTAAGGTACCCTGAAACTTAAACTACTTGCAGAGAAGTCATGAAGAAAGCAAGTGGTGCAACAAAATGTCTGTGAAAATTAGTAAAAAAAAGTTAGGTAGGTTTATTGAGACTCTTATAATTGATGCTCCCCTGGCTTTCTGCATAGGGGAGCAACAATTATAAGGGTGTCGATAAAAATATGGTCAAACTTTGACATCTAATAACTTTTGTTTACTAATTTTCACAGACATTTTGTTGCACCACTTGCTTTCTTCGTAACTTTTCATCATTCGGGGTACCTTACAAAACCGTGTCGTTCACCTTTAACGTCGGTGAGGAAATTTCCTTCAGTGTTTGGTGGGGAAAAGAAGAAGAAACAGAAAGTGTTATTATTATTATATACGTTGGAATAAAAATTCTGCAGTGTGAATTTTACAAAAGACCGCACGGGTGCAGCAACTGGGAATCGATTTTAATGTTTTCTAATTAGATGTCGGGAGGTTACACAAATATTTTTTGTTAACATATATCGTTGCAGAAATTTGAGTGGATTTTTTGCCAAATTTGTGTACACGTATATTTAATTACTTGAAAATTTAATCGATTTGCGGATTTGCAGGGAGAATTTTATTGTATTTTATTTTTTTGCGCCTGAAGGTTATTATAATTGAGTAGGATTTAATCTGATTTCTTGCCACGTGTTGCGTGTGTATATCTTCCCCAAATCCCCTTTTTGTCCCCTAATTTATTGCATCTTTTTGCCACAGAAATGTGTTGCCAGGGTAGAGGTGTACCACGCGCTGCCGGAGCATGACAATTTAACTTGCCTCGGATTAAATATGTAAAAGTAAAAAGACAATCCCATTTGTTTGGGAGGATAAATTATGTATGATGCCCTTTCGTCAACAAATAAAATTAAGGAGTGGGAATATAAAAAGTTTGTTGGTGATCTGTGTAATTAATGCAAAATGCGATTCGTGAAATTCATCGAAAGCTTGCGAGTTCGGTTAGTATTTGGGTAATTAGTTAAGCTTTATTAATTAACAGTTTTGGAGAATTTTAGGCAACATTTTCAAGAAAATATTAGTTAATTTTGATGGTAATACTATTTTTTATTAATATGTACCATGTAATTTTGCAAATCAATTTTTGAACATGTTAGTTCAATAATTTCTTGGAAATAATCTATATAACAGGTATGTGCATTGTTTAAAAATATTACATATAATTAATTATACAATATAAACAATTTAATGTAACGGATTTTGGGTTTTTAAATTTAAATTCTGTTTTATTTCTTTCAAAATAGGAGTTGAAAAGTATTTCGCATTGAATGAGGCTGATTTGTAATTGTAATTTATAATTTAAACGAGATATTTTTTTAATTGGTTCGTTTTTAATTAGGATTTCGTATTAAATTTTCTCGCCTGAGAAAGTATAATTATGTACATAATTTATAAAATTTCACTTTTATAGCATTTTAATTTCAAAAATATTCATATTTTAACAATAATTTTACCGAACTGAATTATACAAATGAGATTTTATTTATTTATGCCTAGTTTCATGATGGAAAATTCCTGAGAATAATTGGATTAAAACAGTAATTAATTAATATTAAAGTATTGTGGAAAACGAGTAACATTTACGAACGGTCCCATTTGTCGCTGCGTGAACTTGGATAGATATTAGTTCCGTTTTAATCCGCAATGGGCGCTGTGTAAGCGACGAGCGGTTCGTCACGTATCGCCCTTGAAAATGGGGCCTCCCCTCATCTCGGTAGTGAATCCGTCCGCGACGTCACCGAGTAGGCGGATCCGAGAGTCTCACAAACGTCAGCGCGTCGAGCGAAAAGCAGCTGAGCACTTGGCGAGTGGACGTCGGTGCGCTCGGATGTAAGTAGGAGCGAGCATCGCAGCCGCCCGTCATCATCGCTGTCGTCGATGTGTCCGTGAGGTGCGATGCGACTTCTCCCACCCCGCAAACACTCGAAAAGCCTGATGAATCCAATCCACGGGAGTGTCCTGCGATGATGCACGTTTATTTATTTGGTCGGTTCAGGCAAGAAAAGGAGAAGCTGGCTCGAACGGTGGCCAACAACAGCAACAGCAGCAGCAAGAAGTACGCAACCACGACAAAAGCGGCGATCGCGGTCGAATATGCTGAAGTTCCTGACTCACAAGCTCAAATCCCAGTCCCTGAACGAAGCTTTGGCAGCATCCGACCAGGTGAGACGTGTAAAATTCGCCACTGGGCGAGAAATAGCGGCTAGAAAGCGAAAAGAGAAGGGGGCGAAAAGTGGCGCAGCAACATGGCGGCTTTTTCCCTATTGTTGCCTTCTTGGCTCGACAAACGTTCGAAATGCGATCGAAAATAGCTGGGAAAAGTGAAAAAACACATCGGTAACGGTTGGTTAGCTGTTTATCGATCGCTTCACACGGATGGCATCGATTTCTGTGTGAAGAAAACTTGTTCTAGCCGTTGTGGCCAATCGGGGATTCGATCGAGGTGTAAATAAAATTAAAGATGGCGGACTGGTTAAAAACGCGCTAAAAATTTTCTTTAAACATGCTTAGAGTAGTATATTATCCCTGGATTATCTATCCATTTGGATGTGGTTGTTTAATGATGGTTCGCGATCGGAGGATTTGCCTTGATAACCTTTCTCAAACTGCTCCATTTTATATTTTGTACTATAATTTTTCTTCTATTTTCTATTTATGTATGTATTTATTTATTTGTTTGTTGTTTTATTATAGAGTGACGACGACCGCGATTCCGGGACAGAGTCCGACGACGAAAACACGGAATTTGAAACAGCTTCACGAACCAGTGAGTATGGAGAGAAAATGTTAAAAAGAAAATTCAGAAAAAGTTAGTTGCATGGATGGTGGAAAGTAAAAAGTAGTTTTTCCCCCCTCATCCCACATATATACAGACACACACACATAATATACACACACAGAGCTCCCATGACAAGCATATTGTAACTTAACTTTCTTTTAAAAAAGGACGTACAAAACAGCAGTGGGAGATGGATGCTAAGAGAAAAGAAAAGGAGTTGGGAAGAGGAGAGTTAAAAAAAAAATACTAATTTTCGTTTCTTTTACATATATTCTTTATGTTCATGATTCTTTATCTGGGTCTTTCCATACGAAATCATGCACGTTTAAAACGTGACTGAAGGTACCCCAATGGAAAAGATGTGCTTATGTGTCATAAATGTCTACCTGGAAGGTTGGAGTAGTAATTGCTTCCCTTCATTATGCATTATAACATAAGGTGAAGGATAAGATGAATGTCAGCTTACTGACTAGTAACTATACAGTAATTTAAAAAGACCAGTTTTGTACAGGGGAAGAAGTGACCTGTCAATTTTGCGGTGATGACGACGACAGCTTTCGTTATCCGTTTGGTGGTCAATGTCTTGATAAAATTAAGTTATAACGGTAAATGTACCAAGAAATTTGGAAATTACTTGCTGTTATAAGCTGTTATAAGCAAGAAGGAGGCCATTAATTCGTCGCCGGCAGGGCCTGAAAATGTAAAACGAATTATGTGGAGTGACGATTTAAGCGAAGTTTTTAACATGCAAGCCTATGGAAACTGTATTTCAAATTGTGACGAATTATCCAGGTGTCTAATTAACGAGGTTATATGAAAGTCTATGAGGAGCCGAAACACGTGTCGTGTCAAAAAGAACCCTTGTGGGTTTGAGGATTATTCCACCCAAAATAATAATAATCCATTTAATTGATTACTATGATTAATTACCCCACATTCAAAAGTTAGAATGATCTGTAATAACACCATGGTACATATGGGGTTCCATACTCGCAAGAATAATACTAGCATGAATAATTTAAGACAATACGTATACGTTTCAGCTTTATGGCTTAGTCAGGTGTCTAGAAAAACTTAACTGTATAAACGTTTTCCAATACAGTGAGTCGCTTATAATCAACTCTGATATTGGCAAACGGCGTCTGCTGTTCTTTCGAGTTGATGGTAAGCGAGGCTCACCGTCTCACCTGCAATTGATTTCCAAATGTTATTAGTATAATAGGGCTCTTGCATAACGCGTCATAGCATGTTACGGAGGGGAGAAGTGTCGTCCATCTTGGATAATAAACGACCACATGCAGCCATAGACATAACGCAGACGATGTTGTTCTGCTGCATATATGACAAATCCTTCGCATCCGATGACAATTCGCATTTTAAAATCGTGTATCAGGGTCGACTTCTGCGATCTGGGTGATTTTAAATTCATAGCGTTCTTCGGATTGCTATCCAAATGGAAAAATTACAGCGACCTTGCTATATTTCAACGGCGGTGAAAGCGATATAATAATCCAAAATGGACGACAGTAGGCGGAGCCAAGTCACATGCTGCAAGAGCCCTATATTAATCCTGATGCTAACGGGTCCTATACACAGCATAGTGTTTCAACCCAGGGGCCCAATCCTAACCAACTATTCGTAAACTCGCAAGCGTGCTAACCAGCAGTCCGTAGACCCATATGAATTGCAGCGCAAGCATTTTTAACGCACACTGTTTGGGGCCCACAGCGAATCCCTATGAAGATATTCTAGTTAATTAGAAGATGAGGAACCGGAGACCCTGTAGAAAACCCATCGCAAGCTGGCAGGATAACTAGAAAACTCCTTTGCACGTGCTAGACTCAGGATCGAACCTGGGACCACAGAGATACAAGGCGAGGGCTCTAACCACTCGCTGTGCCACCAGTTGCCCCAAATGTTATCAGTATTTCTGTTTAAATGTGCAAGAAAAGTACTTGTAATACCGTAAATTTCCAAATAGAAGCCGGTTTTCAATTGAAGCCGTTGTGATTTTAGTGTGACGATGGTTAAAAGCCGGTCCCGAATGCAAGCCGCTGGATTTTAAAATTTCGTCACCGATTTTCTGTACGAAGAAATAAAAGCCTGTCTCTAATAGAAGCTGGGTTTCCATTAAAAGCCTGGTCTGAAAATCCAAAATTTGAATGGAAACCCGGGAATAGTATACTGTATTCATCGTAGTTAATGTCCAATCGCGATGAATTGGATTAAGCAGATTATTGGAACAGCACGTGGTCTGTTCTTTGTTTGCCAAATTCAAAGGGATTTGGCAGTGATAATATGGGAAGTGAAGTTGTTTAGCTGGCCATTATGTGTTTGGTTGTGGGATCACATACGAAGTGTTCGGTTGGGTTGGCTTGCGGAGGAGCGAGAGATAGAGATAATCGTAGGTTGCGTGTTGGCATATGGATTAATAAATGAGGATAGTTGTGCAGTGTGTTTGGTGGACAATGGTCGATTGGAGGGTCGCAAATTGTGTCTAGTTGCAATTGCAATGACTGGCTGAATGGATGTTGGTGGAGCGAAGACCTCCAATCCGATGACCCTCCGCAGTAAACTACGTATGACAAAAATGACAACTCGCATTATGATCTGCAGTATTGTTGTCCATATCCTTTTTTTTCCCCCTGCAGTTGTCATCATCGTCATCCCTTTGCAATTTTGATGTTCCCATGTTGCAAAAATTGCAATTTTCCAGGTTGTTTTTTCGTCTTCGCGCTAAGCGATAAAATACGACAAGCCGGTTTGAAAAATTGATAAGACTTCATTCTGCGGCAACTGGATTCATTCCTATTTGCTCATTTTATCGCAGACTCTTCGAAGAGATTACTTCACGGTCAGCTGCAAATCTCTTTTTGTATATATGTATTTAAATAAAAATATAGAAAATGAACAACTATAATTAAAACGTTGTATGATTAATGAGAACAGCAGTTAAATAATAATTAATTGGGATTTCCATGAGTGGAATCGAGGCTTTTAAATATATGTCCTAAATTTCGTTTCAGATGATGAAATTAATTGGCCGTTTGTCCTATATTTTGGCAATTAACATGGCATTTGATGTTAATTAAATAAGTAACAGCGTGTTTTTTTGATGTTGTCCAAATTAGAAAGGTGATTAGAAATAGAGATATGGCTATATTGCGTGGTAGTTGACTGCAAGGAAAGTTTAGTAAGTTTATATGGAAAGTTGAGCACTGTGAGAAAATACTTTGAGGTTATTTATGGTGGTTATTGAAGCACAACCTATAAAAACTATTCAACTGCTGATTAATAATAAAATAGTTTCATAAATAACAATAATAATAATAAAACGGGGTTTCCACTAAGCCTATAAAAACCTATATTTAAATGTAGAACCACCTTTATTTTCTTTGAAATTACCTATAAAACCTTTACTTTTGGTTGCAAACAAAATATTGTTACCGTTTTTAATAAATGATGTTGCCCAAAAAACTTGATACTCGCAAACAATCGATTACTATGTTTATTGTCAAAAAATGCGAAACAAAAATAAAATATACAAATTTATTTTTAACTGAATTTGTAGTAAAACTGATAATCTATACCATTGAAGCTTTCCATTAAAAATGCAGCAGTTTGTACCATAAAATAACAGTTTTGTGTAAGTTTATGAATACAAGGGCAATTACCGTAAATTTTCTTATTGAAGCCCGGGCTTCTATTCAAATTGGGTATGTTCTGGACGGGCTTGTATTAGAAACCAGGCTTCTATTAGAGGCCGGCGTTTATTTTAATTTTAATAACAATCTGTGACCACATAATGCAAAAATAACAAAATTAACACGGTGTTTTCACATTTTTATACTATTTATTACAATTTAAAAGTCAATACTCCGCACAATAGAGAGGGGGACAGTGTTAACTGGTCCTAGATCGCGCATTTTGCGATGCAGGCATAGCTATATGTAAATTTTGCTCGAAATTAAAGCTCAAATTAACTTGATTACAATGTTAAATCTGTTCGATAACCGGTGCCAAAATTCCGGGGGCGTTTATTGGGAACCGGCTTGTATTCATTGTCTGTCCTGAATTACCCGTCTTTAATTGGGAAATCTACGGTGTATGATCCAAACTGCAATATTTTTATGTAATTTTTCATATTTATGATGAAGTAAAACGTATAAAACTATAATTTTTAGTATAAAACCTATGTAACTAATATTAATCCGGCTTGGCACACTGTTTCATTCACATCTTATCTGTCCTAATTTCGTGTGAAGTATATGAAATTTTGCCAACTGAATGTGAATGGTGTGAATGTAAATGCAAAGAAGGAATGTCGAAAGTCAATGTACAACCCCAGACCAGGTTTCACCACGATGATGTGTATTTTTAAAACACGAAATGAAGTCGATAACACGAACTCTAATTTTATTCCATTCTTTTCTTTTCTATTTTTTGCTGTTGTTGTAAAATATTGCCAACAAGAACAACATTGGGAAATATTCCAAAATTATTATAGCAAGTATTTTTATAACTTGTAATGTGAGGAAATAAGGAAAGGTATTTTTATATTGACAAAAGTATTGAATTTGTCCCTTCCTTCCCCTTCCCCCCTCCCCTTCCCCCCTCTGGGTGCATATATTTGCCTATTTAGCATTCTTTGCAGTTTTGCATAGGCTTTTTTGTTGCTCGTTTTTTAGGTAAGCTGTTTTATCGACAACCAGCACCTGGAATCTAATGTTGACATTAAGCCTACTTTTCCCTTGCTTTCATTGAAATGTTGCCTGAAACCGAGGGTGAGAGTTAGTATAGTGAGCAAATGACAGGTTATCTTTTTTTCTGCCCTTGTTGTATGCGGCAGATAGACGAACTATACACCTTTTTAACCCCGCCCACAAAGCAAAGATCAATACCAAAAATACAATTTAAAATGCAGTGTAGTTTAATGTTTATTTAAATGTAAAATTTAACAATTAATAGGTTTTTTTTAGCTGCAAAACGTGATCATTTCTACGTGAACTGACACCTCCTAACTTAATAACCCCCGTCTTAAAACGCTACACTTGCTGTCGAACTGTACAGTGAACCTCGCTTATAATCAACTCGGATATTGGCAACAAACTGAGGTCCGAGCTTCAGAATTGACCTTTTTCAGAAGCACCGCCGTTTCCAATATGGAGGCCTTAGTTTGGATAAAGCTGCAATCTGATTGGTAGAAAACCAGTTTTTCCACTTGATCCCAACTAAGGACGCCATTTTTAATCGTT
>JAQIWR010000135.1:0-28249 GCA_034695945.1 Glomeris hexasticha
AGTTGATCAACACTTTGATCCAGTTGATCGAATTTTGATCCAGTTGATCGAATTTTGATCAATTATTTCCGTAAGGGTACCAATTTCAGATATTAAAACAATATTGTTTAAGGCACTGAAATGCAGTTTTTTCTTCACCAGAAATTGGGAATCCTAACTGAAAGTGTAAAGCAAGGTCCAAGGTAGATTAAAAACGATGCCAGAAAAAGTTAATATAAACTACAATTCTGTGGGCAGATCAGTGGGAGTGTTGTACAGGTTTTGACTGTTTATCTATTTATCTTTGACAAGTTGCCTATCAAGCTACAATAAAATTCAACTGCAGTTTACAAGATTTCAAATGTTGGCCTGTGCTTTGTAGCTGTACCTTGATCTTAATTGGACCACATTCCATTTCAATGTGGAAAACTTGAACTGATGAATTTCAATGAAATTGTATAATTTATCATCGTGGGTCGCATCATGCAATTAAGAATTTAAAGCTGAGAATTGTTTCTAAGAAACCTTCTACTTTTATATATAGCTATCAAAAAACAACTGTTAATAAATCAGTTGAACGTCAAGCAATATAAATTCATGCAAGAGTGCAACAGACTGTCATATTTGTTTCATGGGCACAACTTGTTTGCATGCAGACATGGAGGTTGCAGAAGGAAAATGTCTAAATATGCACTTCTCATAACTTATACTTAGTGACCAGAATTCTAATTCGCTTACAGTTGAATGTGAATAGGATTATTGCAAATATGGAAACAAGTGCTGAAGGTGTGTGTAGGTTGTAACTTTTTGAAGACACGTGGGAGAAAGTAGTGAATGGAAGAAGGGATGTTGCTACACGAGACAAAGGAGGTTGTTCCTAAGAAGGGGAGGCGTGGTATCGATGTTTGCTGTGACGTCACAGATGCGAGTTCAAATTTTACCTTGTGTAACGCACAATTACACCGAGAGGGAGCTAAAAACCGGCCACAATATAATTATTATCAAGTGCCACACTTCACTGCACCTGCTTCGAAAACTTTTAGTCCCTTCTATACAACCTCTAACCTCCCAACTAAAGGCTTTTATACACAACTTTTCATTTGCAGTTTCCACGTCTTTTTAGTGTCTGTTTGTATGATGCAAGGTCTGATGAAGCAGACAACTAACCTATTTCACATCTGCTCTTCAACAGGGTATTTTTATGTGACTTGTAAAGCATATCAAAGACAAACTCAAGGACTCAAACATCCTATTTTCTATGATATATAATCACAGGTTGTGATACGGTTCCATAGGGGGATAAGGAAGGGCATGTGTTGTTCATCTGTCTGTGCAGTAGGGACACAATAGAGGTTTAAATAACTTGAGAAAGTCTGGGATTTTGATAAGTTGCTAGGAAAACAATTGAGGCAAAATGGTCCATGAAAGAGGAAGGCTACTTTGCAATTCAAATTATGGCTTAAATGCAAATGTTTAGCTTTGAGAGGAAAAAATATTATTTGTCTTCAAAAAATAGAACTTCTGTGCATTTGAGATGATTAGATTGTTGGAATTAATATTTGGGAAACGCTCTGAATATGAAAAATGAAGATTCATTTGTCATGTTTATGTTGTTGTTGCCAATTTATTCCAGCTGAATACTATCATCAATGAGTGTTGAATCTTCTCCACCTTTCTTTTAGTCTGGAAACTATACACACACAAAAAAGTTTTGTATAAACAAACCGTGCGAATAGTATACATGTATACTAACAGGTTTCGCAAAGTTGTTAGGACGTGTTTTTGTTCAGGTGCTTCCACTCACCTGGAAAACTTCTATAGAAAACGTGGATGAAATATAAAAATAAAAAGAAATCATTAAAGCAATGAGTACATTTGTAAAAGGTCGGAAAGATTTATATCGCCAAATATTAATCTGGGAACTTAATAATACAATTCACATAATTCTTTTAGGTGAATACTAAACTCTGATGGAAAATCACTGATAAACACTACATCACTTTGTCCTATTCGGCCTGTTTTTTATCAACTTTCACATGTCCTGTCCATTGGGTCCATGTACAAGTTCCCATTGTGGGATGAAGCTTTCCACTGTTGCACAAGTTGCACGTTTTTTCCCACAAGTTTCCATGACTCCTACGGCACAAGAACTCCTTGAGAACCAGACCTGCATATATAGTGATAGTTGCAAGCATGTCCATAGATTCGGTCAAGATGTTTGCAACTCGATCCTGTCTTGGAGACAGTGAAGGAGGTATAATTTTAAAACACACCCCCATAGACGATCAGGTTTTTTGGTTTTTAATTACTATACTACTCGAAATGTGCGTTTCACTGCATGGCCAAAGAAGCCCAGAAGGAACATTGACTCGTGGCTGTGGTCCACTGGCAGCTGCTGTTTGCTTCACCACCAGGGGGGTTGGGGGTGAAGTAGGAGTAAGTAAGTGGTGACGTCATTATTTCTTATACCTGTAGCCTTGGAAAAGCAGTTGGCAGTGTATTGAAACGACAATGGGACTGCAGGAAACACGCGTTTTAAAGCACACCCCCCTCCAAACTTCGCTTTGCATGATAGACTGCAACAGTGGCCAACATCTAAACATCGTAGTATAAGACTACTATAAGCAACTACAGCGTGTGTGTATGAACAAGTTGTAGTAATAGTAGTGTTAATATTAAAAGAAGATGATGTCGTGGGAAGACGCTGGAGGCTGGTGCACAAGTGGGTGGTGCTACTCCCCCTCCCCCTCCTCCTCCTCCTTAAAACATCATCCCCCTGAGTGGAAGCAAAAGCAGTGGGCACCGGAAACACCCTCTTGCACTCGGTGAATCGGATTTGAGATGGAAAAGAAAAGCGGAAAAAGAATAGAAGAAAAAATGAAAAGAAGAAAAAAAGCGGCACTAATTGCAGCATTTCTCACACAACCAACAAACCGAAATCGAGTGGATTGCTCAATGAAAAGCTGGCATGTTAGCGCTCGAATCGATCAATGAAACGTGATTTTCCCAGTCGGCCCCATCGAATTGCAAGACGAAAATCGCCAAGATCCGGCGTTGCTATTGGCAACCATCCAGGTGGCACGAGTAGAGAGTTAACCATGGTGATGTTTGTAAGGTGTGTGACGGAGGAGAATGATACGGGGAAACGCTCTGCGCGAGAGCCTAGTTACAGGGGTACAGGGGTTTATACAGGGGCGCTCGAACGAGTGATGAAACGGAGATGGAGCATTTGCCGCTTACCGATCGGGAGATGGATGATGAAAAGGAAGGCAGTGACGGGTAGCAGGGCCATGGTGGCGCAGCATCCGTACGAAAACCGATGGCCGTTGCAGTATTGCGCAAGGTAGAGGCGTCGGTGCGTGTTGCAGTCGGCCTGTTATGAAAGATGATGACTCGGTGGTGATGGTAGCTAGCGTTGTTAACGGAGATGGTGGATCGGAGTACACCGGCCGTGCACTGCACGTCAACCCTCAATGCCGAGGCTCGGGTGCGAGGCTCCGAGTCACGTTGGGCGAGTCGATTCGCAACGCGGGGAGGAGTGGATCAACTCGAGCGTCCGTTTCAAGGGGTCGTACGTAACGGACGTTTGGGTGTGCTGAAATTCATTGGATGATCTGGACATGTTAGGGAATTTGAAAGTTGTCATATAAATAAGGAGATGTGTACTTTTTTTGCAGGAATACAGTGAATATTATAAGCACATAGCTAATAAAATATAACGTTATAAAGATTATAGGGGTATTGCAATTGAAATCAATGGAAGATATGGGTAATTTGATGACATATTTACATATAATATTGCTAAAAACGGCCAAGGTAAAGAAAGTTTACATTTTAAAATGTCAGGCAAAGTGGTGAACTTTGAAATAAAAAAATGGAAATATGGTAACTATACATACTATATGTATATGAGATTTTAAAATGTCTGATAATGAACTATACCTAATTTACAGGATTTATCGATAATCTTCTAATGGTTTTCTGCTAGTATTAAATTATTGGGAAGTTGCTGAAATTTAAACTGAAATTTAGTCATTACAATTGTTTAGTTATATAAAATTATCATTTCACTGCTAAGACGATAGAAGACAGCTTGTGAATATATGGTAACAATAGTTTTTAAAAATGGTTACGAGATTTTCAACACAACATTTCCGGGAAATGGCCATGGAAATGAATGGAATTCCAAAAAAAGTACCATAACAATATATGGAAAGGCTGGAGATTTCAATGTGCAAAATGCGACACAAACTTTAAAAATGTTACCTTTGTTTTCAGTAGAAAAATGACCGAGTCGCACCAAACTTTTCTCAATGGGAATGGGAATAACCGAAATGCATTTGTGTATTCAATTATGCATAGGCCCTACAAACCATAATTATATATAAAATAAAAATGTCCGCAGGGCTTTCTACGTCGTAACAATCAATACATTTGACCAACTTTCTAAGACGCAGAAACCATATAATGGCACCAGTTGGTGAATAGATTGGCATGAGTGAATAGAGTATACTAATTACATGGAAATGTGAGTTCCATGTTGCATGCAATGCCAATAATCTTTTCGCAAAGGTTCATGAAGCCCTGTTGTTTATTGAGGGACTAAGCACTGCACTAATTGGTTTAGGAAATAATCCGTTTGAAGCATTTCTTTTTAATTAAGCGCCATGAATTGAGCTAACGTACAATTAACGGTAAAACTTAAGCACATTTGACATTGTTAGTTTTTAATTTCACCCTTCTCAATTTGCAACTCCTCTTTTCGGGCAATTTTTATATTCCTCGTTAGCGATCAATAATTTCATATATACTGTATAGTAATGTTTACTTGCGACGTGACTTCAATTGCACTGCAGCAGTGATAGGTGTAGAAGCATATAACACGTGATTTTAACAGAAACACTTTGCTGACAACAAGAAGGAAATGTTGACTGCTGTGAATGACTTTTGACGAAACAGACAAAAAATATGACTTTTCTATAAACTGTGTATAAAAAGTTTTTTTCTGTATTCGGAGAAAAAGCCTACTTTTTGTCCATCGCAAATTGCCTGAGAAGATATTTTTTAAAGCTTTTCATTCATAGAAATGCAAGGAAAGGTGAACATCTTATATATTCACAAAAAATACGATCAGGTTAAAATAAAAACATTACAATTTTATATATTCTCATAATAGGAGAGAGTAACCTACATATTAATAATTGGACAATTTTTGGTAATTTTATTTTTCTCTATGCCTGCATTACATGAAGGTCATATGGCTCTTATAGGTGTCCTTTAATTCTCCTTTTACTTGACCAAGGCCAACTATTAAAGTGCAAGTTATTGAACCTATTATTTAGTGTTTTTAATTAAATCTCGAGTTTAGATTTGTACGAATAAACCAAAATGGCAGTGTTTAATATTAAACAATACCACATTTAAGCAATTGCCAAAACTGTAGATGTAAAGTCTAATGTAAATCAACCTTATTTTGCACCTCTTAAGGGACTACCATAGCCACTAAAGTGCTTAATACTCTTGTTAATACTAACATTAGATGGGTGTGCAAGCACTAAAGTGCTTCTATCTCGTATAAAGGGGTGTATGGGGGACCCATAAGGGCTTTTCAGACTCACGAAAGGTTCTCCAAAATGGTTCAAAGTTGACCATGCAAAAGATTTGCTGCTTGTTCTACAACAAAACTGGAACTTATTAGGACTTCACATGGCTGCAAATATACAAAAGGTGAAGAATACAATAGCTCAAACAGTGCATGATATATCCAGTGTGAGGAAACTCACTTCGGAATTAGTAATGAAGTTGGCGAAATTGGAAAGCTCTCACATGTCATTGGCACCATTAATTCTGTGGCCCATCAAGCTGAATAATGACATGTGCATGCAATCAGCACATGTTTTGTTTCCTGATCAACAGTATATCTTTCAACATATGACTTCTCCATCGTGGGTCACACTGTAAATTTACATAATCCCTTAATCCGAATTCCTTTGGGTTAGATTGTATAGTATTTCGTAATTAGTTTTTCCCCCTTTTCATGACATCCACTGCAATGTGTCAAATCATGTTTCACATATGATTTAGTAAACTGCTTAATCACTTGTTCACAGATATGTGCACGTTAGGTGTTTCCTATTAGGGTGGATCATATCGCACAACATTATGTTCATAATCTTCTGATCAGGAGTTGTGGGTAAAACATGAAATTTATCAGCGAGCAATCTAAACACAGCTGGTGGTGGTATTCGTGACTGATTAAACAATGTGATTGGAAATTTCGTGTTCAATTATTCAGTGAAGATAATGAATGGTGTGTTCAGGTTGATCAGACGTGTGTGTGGAAGCCATTTTCATAGAAATCAGCTGCTGGGTTTTCAAAATTATATAAATTGCAGGGCGCCCTCACAAGTTTATGTGGATTAGATAAATTTGTCTAGTGGCCACATAATTGCACACATTGATTAAAAACAAAGAGCCCGTTTAGTAAAGTAGGTCTAGATGCAAATGTCAGATACACCAATTAAAACTGTTCTCTGAAGACGTTTTATGTATATTGAAAAGTATAAAGCCTCGTTAATAAGTTTATAGTTGATTGGAAGTTAGAAATCCTTTCTTCCCTTCCTTATAATAATGCCTCCAACACTAAACAATTACTCATAACTTAAACAGGATATGTCAAAATTATATATGCAACTATAATGAATGAGTAACAAGAGAGTCGCATGTTTGGTGAAATTACCCATATATCTTAACAATATTGACGTGATCATTGCATTTCAGCAAATTGTATTATTCCTAAAACAATAAAATATAGGCCTATGTTTCGGATTACTTATGGGGACCACTAACCCCTCTTTTTCCCCTTATTAACCCGGATAATCGAGAGTACAGGGTAATATGTATACACATTTAGGAGGATATAGCATGCAGTTGCGGTAGCTGATATTAAACATTCAGAAAAACTTGATAAACTGCTTCCCCCTTGTTATTCAGCTGCGGGGTGCATTGTTTTTTTTATCTATTTAATGTGGGTGGTAGGGTCTAAGGGATAAAACAGATGGACTTGGTGCTTTGATTCAGCATCATGGTTCGCTGAACATCTTAGAGAAGAGGATGGGGAGGAGGAGGAGGTGGAAGAGGAGGAGAAGAAGATGATGACGATCGCGTGATTCACTGGTAGAAAGGGAAAAAGTGTGTTTTTCTAGTAGGCAATTTTACAAGTTGGATAAGAAGAGTGACTGGCTAGATGCGCCATCGGACGGCGGCAACGAGAGACTCGAAGCCGGAAACGTCCCTCTTTAGTAGTAGGCCAATGTAAGAAGAATAGAAGAGTTGGTAAATGCGTGGGAAGATGTGCTCCTGTTGTCAAAGTACTATATAACTGAGCTTGGAAAGAGCAAAACGACGGAAAAAGAGCACAGTTCGCTGGCCTCAGGCTTAAAATAAATAAAACAACGAACGATGGAAGCAGAGAAAATAATAGTCACCAGCTAGGAGTGAGCTCTGCAGTTTGAAGATCAATATAAAATATATAGGATGTGGTGTATACTGATCTTTTTTCCCATATTCCAGTTTGGAGTACATATATGCTACACTGTAGACATACATGGCATAGAGGGGATATCCTATAGTAGGGGATATGTATCGGTGGTCGTCCATCTCTGTCATGTGGAGGTCGCCACTGGATTGACGTCCAACGGCAGGTGCAGACACTCTGCTACATTCATCTTGTGGAGCTGCAACTCGTTGACAAGTCGCCCTTGCCAATGTCCTAGTTTGGGCTTTAGTTTGCCATAAGGCTCGTAATCGCAAGGACCATGTGCAAGCAATGGTGGTCCTAGCAGGCTCCCATCCAACTTGGAATGCCAAGTGACGTCACATATGACAAATGTTTGCTCGAATCACATTTACCACAATTGATAATCAAAATGCTTGAGGTTTTAGAGTAATCGTGCATAAAACCTCCAATTTGAACCTTTCCCCTATAGTCAAGTTCCCAGTAGGGTGAAGTCGACCATGAAATTAACTAAGCAATGTGGTCAGTTCAGTGAATATTTTTGACAAACTTTTCATTTATTTTTAAAAAAGTAAGTCTGACCTTCCTCTGTGTGACAGCAAGATATACCATGATGAAATGCATGCCATATTGATTACTATTTATATTTCCTGAAAAATTCTTACTTCAGATACCAGATGGCGCTCCAAAAAAACCTTTTATAATTGATTTTAAACTTGCAATTACCAGTTACCGAATTTAATTTGATTGTTATTGTTGATTTAAAACAAACATTTACGTGTAAATATCATGACATATATCATTGATGGTTTGATATTTCAGAATTTCATGTAGACAAACTATATATTGTGAAGCGAAAATTTGATTTCACTCACATTGATATACTGTATGTACACAAACGGAGGCAACTGCCAACAATGAATGCATTGATGCATTGCGGTAGTCTATGTTGAGTGATGTCACAGAATGAGATTTAGCTTGTATAACATGGGTCTGATGGAGTTTGCACAACCACATATAACAAGGTTCGTAGAGTGAGTGATTCAGTATCGTCTCTTCATCGGCACTGCCATGGGCTATATACCTGTACTGTGATACGTTTTATTAAAAGCAGATCTCTATTTTTGTATATGTAGGAAAATGCATGGGAATGGTGACAGGTGCTAGCTAGTTTTCCTTCAGATGCAGACCGCCCTCCAGCTCTAGAAGAAGTACATTGTGTCTTCAGCAATCAATCGTGGTTGATTCCCCTTTTTATACCAACCTCACCCACCCATCCCTCAACATACCCCACACACTCATTTTGCATCAAAAGCCCTAAAAATGGCGTTTTGTTGTTGTTGTCATATGTTTCACCGCTTCAATTATTGATGTTGTCCTTCGAAGCACCTCTGAAACCGAAGATGTATCTGTTGCAAAGATATATGGGGAGGGATTAGGGGCGGTGCTAGCTGTGAAATTAATTTTCTGCAGCTTCTTATCAATCAATAACGAGGCTAGAGTGGTAATATACTAAGACCAATCCAAAATGAGTGAAAGGGATCAAATGATAAATGATTTAATTGAGATTAACAATGAAATGATGTTTAGTAGAAAATGGCTTTAATCAACAGGAAATTATGTTGTTTTTTCTACTTTTTAAACACATAGCCATAAGAATTCATGCATGTACACCTGAGTTTGCATTCAGGGGCAAAGCAACATACATACAAAAAAAGTATAGTATACTTCTTTTGACTAGAAAAATGCCAGGGAATATTGCATTACGTAATTTAATAAGGAAAATGAAGAACTGGTGATTAATCCATGTTTTTCATATATATATTTACATAATAAAGTATAACCCATAAGCGTGTAAGTTATTTTTGTTTGACATATGAATGTTTTATGTTTTATATGCGGTATTTAAGCTTGTTATAAAGGGAGCTGTAACCCAGTTATCTCTTTTTTTTTAAGGTAAATCTTCTGCGTTATGATCCCATTGCATTTGGCATAAACAATACAATTCAAATCTGAATATAATATGGCTAGGGGAAATGTATAAATAAATATTCCGATCAATCATATATGATTGATCGGAATATTGTTTTGTGATTGGCTGCATGAAAATATGTTAATGAATGCAAATCATTTGAGCCAAACAATGTATCACTGAGTCTCTGTTCCCTTTAAAGTTCACTATAAGTGATGTTGACCGTCTTAAACCTTGTGTACTTTGTAGTCTGTGGTTTTGAATACATATACACTGGAAACAGTTTTCAAAATGCGACACTGCATGGCATTCTATATAAATTAATAATCAAAAAAGTATTTCAAAGTGCCTTTTATGAATCAGTAAGCTCTAAATGAGCTCTTTGTATTGGAGGTTTGATACATTTAGGTCCTTCAGGGTTTGCAAAGTTCTTTATAGAAGTTGATTAGTCTCTTTGAAAGTTTACAAATCCATCAGAAAATTATTATAACCGTTACACTCATTTACAGGTCTTTTATTCAAATCAGTACACCCTTTATAATAAGTGTGTTTGCAGCTTCAGAGTTATAATTGAAAACAAAATTGTATACGTTGATTACTGTAGGAAGGGACTATTGTGAGTTCTGCCAAGGTTCTTAAGCTTAAGCTTACCACACCTTGTTACTTAATTACATGTGCACGTGTTCGTTCCTCTTGCAGACTGTGTCTCTTGTTTTATGCTGCATGAAAGCGGTTTCCATCTGGCGTTGTTGGCCTCGTGGATGATGATGATCCATGTTGGAAAATGGTTGTTGGGTGGATGAAAAAGATGGAAACGAAAGAGGAGTGAGGTGGCAGGTGTTGCGGGTTTCTGGCCTCAGGGTCCTGTCAAGACATAGAGGTGGGGCACAAAAGGGCAGGCAGGGAATAGGTGGAAAAGGAGGTATAGTAGGCCTGTATGGCTGGGTAGGCGCGTGGCACAAGATGCCAACTTGAAGTGATTAGTAGGGGCGTGACCCTGTGCATCTCCACCTGCCGTTGTTTTGTTGGTGCTGTTGTTGTTGTTGTTACCTGGGAGGGCAAGGTATAGGTGCGGTGCATGGCAGACAGTTGAGCATTGAGCACCCATGGCCAGGTATATAGTAGTAGGAGTTGGGTGTATATGGGTGGGCAAGTTGGAAAGCGCCGCCAGGCGCCAAGAAAAGACAACAAAATTGCTGTGCGCTCTGCTCGTCGTTTTGTTTAGTTGGAATCCGCATCGCCCCAGACGAAGTCTCCACGGCAACCAGAATCGATATTATCGGTGTGCAAATACTGAATGTTTCATGGGATGGTTTAGGCAAGGGCCGGGCTTGGGGTGGGTGCCTAGTGCCAGCCCCAAACGCACTTTTGGCAGCCTAAAGCGGGGGCGTTTGCCTTTACTCTCATGTATACATCCATTCTGCGCATGTTCATGCAGAAAACTATACATTTATATACGTCATCAGTGTTATTATAATAACATTTCCGCATTGGGAACTAAAGTAAGACTAATAACACATCTTAAAGTGAAGAAACTTTAATGAGTTCCTGCTCAAATTACTTGCTTTGCACCTGTTCTGCCGGCAGGTGGCGCGGGCACTATATGCTTTGTAACTCGTTGTCAAGTGCGCTATGCCAAGTAGAAGTACGGACGGATGTGATGTGACAAAATACCGATCGGTATCGAGGTAGTATCGAATTTGGAAAAGCAATATAACTGAATAATTCATGAGCGAGAGAAGTCGGATGTGCTGCGTTTTATTTGGCAAGTTTCCTGTTTTTTGAACGTCGAAATGGAAGGGAATTAGAAAATCGTTAACATAAAGGAGATTTAGTTTTATAAAGTCTCTCTATATACATACATAGGAAAGCTAGGGATTGAAGAGAATTAGTAAAGTGGGCGGAAATGCAGACTATATTTTGTGAGTAGGTATAGAAATACAGTATAGAAAGCAAGGCATTTTTGCGATTGCGTGGACAAAGTTAATTTTTAATATGCAGGTGGAGCAGGCTAATGAGGACAGTGGAATATTTTCCATGCTATATAGCAACACTACTGCTCAAAATGATAGCACTTTCAAATAGAAATTACTGTTTTCCGTCCTTGGGTTGTATGCATTGCAGTGAAGCAGTACTAATATCATATGTGGGGCAGAGAAGCTGCAGAATTGTGATTGCAACGCACAATGCTGTTTCACTTGTAGTTAATATAGTACATGAAATGATTTTGTAGTTTGCAATATCTACCGTATGGAAAAATTGTAATGTTCAAACTGTTGATGAAATATGAATATTTTATATATGGGACGTAAATAACAACTATAATTACAATTGATTGTGAATGCACAACTGATTTTTAAAATACAGTACTATCTAATAAACAATTACATGCACATGAAAATTAATTATCTGGGAAATTGGACTGATAAAATTAAGAAATTTAGAAAAATTGATGGATGACTATATATTTCCAAATATCAAGTATTATGTGTCACATGCATTATATTTGACCTTAGCACACTGGACATTAATTGAGATCGATGCCCAAATTAAAAAATTAAGAATACCTACACTTGTGTTTTTAAACTTGTAATGGGAATTTAAAATGAGGTTTCCCGTTAGAGTGTAAACTTTTTCCCATTGTTTAACCTCCTTCCGCGTGTTTTGCTGTTATGTGACTCTTGTGACCCCCTCTTTCCCCCTGATTACTCCTCTGAACACACTGCACTTCTGGAAAGTTTCCCAGATACCATGAAACACTCGCCAACAACAGCTGAAGAATGATGTTACTTGTATGTAGGTCGGTCGTGTTCATCACAACCATCACATTCTGCATTTTCAATACTAGCTGAAACACTAAACATTACTTAGAACACCCACAACGTTTAAGCTATTTGGCATTTTGTGGGACACGTGATCTTTAACCCTAACCCCCCATCCGAATCCAACTCTATACCTTCATGATGCCAACCTATTTCCATGGTTTAGTTTTTATAATCGCGTTATGCGTCATTGTCCAGGGATCATGCATAAATTATGCCACACATTTGTTTATAGACTCCAAGCAGCACAACTCGCCTTCTAATATACTTTGCCATTAAGTCTTGTGTTCAAAAATCTGTTGTGAAATATCTCCTACAGCAAAAATGCGTTACCATGTTTTTAAGTTTTGGTACAAACAATGGCCAATGGATGCTGCATCACAAGGCCCCATTCCATTACCTTATCTTCCTCGACCTAATTTCGATTACACCTGCAAGCAATCATGTTGTTTCTGTAATGGCGTAGTATAAGCAACTGTTTATTAATTTTTCCTAAGGTTGTTACTCGTTTTTATACTGTGGAAAAATTTTAAGATAAATTGATACATTGGAGAAAAAAAAATGTACCGAAAATACGAGAATTTGGTAAGTTTAGTTTGAAATGAGGGCAATTAATTAAAAACAATGTGATGATCATATTGATTTAGTAAATTAACTGTCTCTCTCTGTATACATGTTCCTTCTTTTAGACAGCCAGAAAGTGTTAATAAACAAACATTATTTACGTGTATAGTGGCATACTTCTCTCTGAAACTGAAAGGACTTAATTAGTTGCAGTTTAAGAGTTCATTGGGGTGAATTGATGCATTGGTGTTACGTGTTTAGTTTGCTCCTCCTGCATGCCATACAACATTACACAATTAATATTTTATAACCATTTTGTCAACAATTGACGTTTAGTGAAATGAAGTTCACTACTTTAACCTAGCATTTAAAGAAACCCTGCAAAACTTTATGCAAGAACAGGTGGGACACCTTCCTTCAACAGCAGAGACATCAGTTATTGATGCTCCCCATGAAGAAGATGATGTGCTGCTTTTTCATGCTCATTGTTGTACTTCTAAACGCGTTTTCCTAGTTTGCTTTTTTTCCTTGCTGAAATTTCTTTTTCGTCGCCTTGAAATGTGAAAAAGAAGCCAGTACTGGCAATTTAGTCGGCGAGGCGCGGTGACCTCTCGGGTCACTCAAGACTCAAACCAGCGTTCGGATTTTTTGGTTGAAGTTTGCATTCGCCAGTTACACAATGGGGCAACCAGCACCAGGTGAAGAAGACGAAGTCTAAAGAAGTAGTAGAAGGAGACCCTTTAGGCTATATACCGCACTCCACTCCATCGAAGGGAGGATTAAGGGTGTAATCGCGGCTTATATAATCCCTAGGGGTGTTTGGGGTTTCGTATGAGGATGCTCCTTTGGAAGGCTTTTGTTGAAAATGGCGAATAGGAGGGACCTAACGTACATATAGCCCGTTGAACAGGAGGAGTGATGAGGGAGAATTTGGAGCTTGTGGCTGATGTCCTTTTCTTGCCCGTTCCTCCCTCCCCTCGCTCGATTGTGCCTTGAAAATGCAAGAAGGGCAGGGGGGAAATTCACCTGTGGGAAACTCAAATAAAGGAGCGGTGGGCGCGAGAAGGGAACATTGAAAGGAGACGTTCTTCTATTCTCAAGTCTGGCAAACAACTTCAACTTTCTCTTGCTTGCATGCTTTCGACGGTGGCCAAGTCTGTGCCAGAAGGAGGAACTTTTCCCAAGTCGCGTGTGCAACTCGTTAGTGCTTCGCACATTTGATGGACATTTGGAACCGAATATTGACCAATTCCAAGGCTTGCCAAGGCTTGCCCGTTGGTTTTTGCTCATTTTTTGTAGGTGTGCGTGTTTTATTCAACATGGTCCAGAATTCAATTGACAGTTTGTTATTGAATCGGTTACTTTTGTAATATGTTGCTCCGTTCGGAGCTGAGCAAATGGCACCATTCTAGGGGGTGTTGTTTTTTATCTTAGAGGGGGAATGTTGTGGTGGGAGATGAGGTGTGGAAATTCGAGTTACAGCTCATTTTACAGGTTGGAAATACGGTGGGTGTGTGTTACAGTCCTAATATGCACCCCTGTGGGTGTGGTCAAAATAAAGTTTCAGTTGAGTAAAATTCACAGGGGTGGAGTACCCATATTAGAACCTTAAATAAAAACCCATATTATTTTAATTACTTGATTTAATTGCAGGAAATCTGTGGCGCTTCAATTTCATTAATAGTGTTTTCTCGTTGTCATTAATAATTTGTATATTTACCAGGCATTGGGAATAATCGTAACATAAGAGTAGGATTACAAACTCATGCATGTATATATCATGCATCTTGCTTATATAAATTATATGCAATACTAAGTTTTATTGAAAAATGCTTGGCCATAAGTGTTCTGCATGTATATAGCTAGCTTCTTCATTTCCTAATCGGCTTGCACACCTGCATGTAAAACATGTATTAATGTGGTTTATAAATGCATTATTAATAGGCTAACATTAGGCCAAATGTGTACTGAATGTTTTTATTTAAGAGGTATGGCCTAAGATATATTCGAGCTTGATTTTTAAGCTAATCAGTTAGTATATAGCTTTGCTTGGTAGATTTTGTAAAAGAATTTCTGACTGCGGGTTTTCAAGAATTGATTTTCTGTTTATATCAACGTATTTTTGGATGTTGAAATTGCAAAATTCTCTATTGTTCATAGAAATATTTTGACAATTTGAACGTATATATAGATTCTGAAATTTTTATGGATATGCACAGTGGACCATTGCCACGACTGCTGCGTTTTGCCTTTGCAAGAAATAAAAAATTATTGGAGTTTTTATGCTATCGAACCGATATGAAATATTGGAGAAAGAAAGGAAACATCAGTCTGACATGACAATGGTCCATTGCATGTTCCATAAAATTTTCAGACCTCCATCGGTTGAAGTTGTCAAAAATTTTGCAATGGACTTTTAGCTTAATACGATTTTGGAAAATGTTATTTATTAAGAATCTTGTTTCAATTCGTTTTTAAAACCCGACGCGTAAATCTTTCATAATTTTTTTCCGCAAATGGTTTTCAGCATTTTGAAATTTGAGAGCTTTGAAGTTCCTTTTCTTTTTTGCAACTTCCCTCCTAACGTGGAACGTGAGGATAATCCTTAATGCAAGAAATAAGTGGTACCTAATAATTATATAGGAATATTGCAGAAAATTAGTTGCAGTAAGTTTCACACGCATTATGGGTAACTACCCAAAATGCATATATGGATTTAAATTTCCTCGCTAAATATCATCGATGCATTTCTTTTATTATTGGATAACACTTCAGTGATTCAAAAGTGTCTTTGGGTGCTGAAAAAGTCCCTTTAGGAGCTTACTTGTTTCTTTATAGGAGGATTGGTCAGAATGATTTGCCAATCAAAAACTGTTCCGTTTTAGGTAACACCCCCATAATTGCTGTCATTACCAACTTCCTTTCCATACACACCACATATACTACATACAATTCAATATGTAACATAATGTATGCGCTTACATGATTATAAAGATAACTCATAACTTTTTACATATGCAAAACCAAATGGACTAGCTGAAAAAATACTCCTACAAGAATGAAACCTGCAAAATGAAATATGGAAATGCATGGATTAAGAGGTAGGAGGAGGAGCAAAGCAACAGACGTAAATTATGAACGGTCCCTAAAAGGGATGAACCCTTTCGGAGCGGAGCAAAGCAAGGCAGAGCACCAGTTTCTGTTCGGTTTGAATTTGAAAGTTGAAAGGGAGGGGTCAGTCTGAACGAATTAAAGGGAATATGAAGAAAGAAGAGGGGTGTGTGCCTAGAAAGGAAAGAATCAAAAGGAAATAAGAAAAGGAAAAAGGGGAGTGAGCTGCGGCGAAAAGAGCAATGGCGTTTCTTCTCTGTGGTACCCCCTATACTTTTATACGGAGGTACTGTCACGTGACCGTCGACTTGGTCGCACGCGAGAATTCAGTCTTTGTGTGGCATGACAACCTTCTCCCTATGGGGACTTCAGTGTGTTTAAAATTTCAAGAGAAATGCTACTAGCGAATTGTATATGCTTTGTTTGCAACAGCACTTATTAAATATACTACTAGTATACTGGAAGTGTTAGTAACTAGGTACATATATGTAACATATTTATGTGCAAACTGTTCATTCCAAAAGCAAATCTGTCATCACTTGGGAATTAATAAAAGCTTGGTGTATAGGGAACTGGAAAATCTGTGTTATGAAGCTGTCAGTTCAGTTGAACTATTCGTTGAGATAAATTGTATTTGAGGGTGTGAAGTGAAAGGAACTGATTTTGCTCCCAGCTTTATTGGACTGAAAGGAAGTTATAAGCTGATGAACGGAAGTTACCATTCAGGTTGCATTCGCGTTTAAATATTTGAATAATTTTGCGGCGAACCAGATGAGATTTGGTGAAGACATGAGTGAAATATTAAATAAAGAGCTCTTCTTCGATCGGACTTTCCTCTCTCAGCTATGAATATCTGTCTTGCACTGACTGCCTTTCATCCGAGTTAGGTTACATTTATTATAAAATAATCACGATGTCTTCGATTAGTTCTCCTTGCAGTGAGCACTGGGAGGGGATTATAGTATATACAGTATATGACCAACTTGTATCAATCGATGGCCTGTTGCACGGAGATGCATTAGATGTTCCGAAGTGAAATTTCACTCCAAGATCAATATGTGACCTATACATAGGAATTCACTTTCACAAAGACTCCAGATACATTTTGGATTTTAAAAGCATATGAGTGGGTGGAAATATGCGAAACTTTAAATTGATTTTATTGTATAGACCTTTCCTTTATATCTAAACATGCATTTATTTATGTCCGTTCGTGGAGAGCATCGATATTGATTGGCTCTTTACTGTATATACTGTACAGTCAAGTGAACAACTTTGATAAAAATTCGGTCATGCTTTTAATATAACTAATGTCTGTTTTCGCAGCATATAAAATTCACACTTAATTTTGTATTAAATGAACAATGCTTTGTGTATGTCTTTTTCGTCAACAGCTATACTGCCTGTATAAGTATTAAATTACTTCAGCTGGATACTTTTGACAAATATGTTATTTTGATGATGCTTCACTGCATCGCTCATGTAAGGGAAAGTTGACTATGAAGGAGTTGACTGTATAAAATTCCACTTTGTATGATATTTTAAGGGAGTGAAAATTGGTAAAAGGATGATCATTGGGAAAACTTCGACACGGACCAATATGTAATAATAATTCCAATGATGATCCATTGTGAAACGATGACTTGTCTTGTTTGAATACACCAAAATATAGAGGAATTTGAAGACATTAAAGAAGAGGGAAAATATGAAAAAATACAATTCGATCACAAAGAGAAAGTTCCGTCTTTTCCCAATTATTATTGCTATTTTTTTATTATGGTGCGATTTGACACGTACAAAAGACTTTAAGGTCGACCGTCCGGTTCAAAATTTTGCTTCAAATTTGCTTCAGGGCACAGTGGCAAAGTAGCATAAAAAGTTTTTCTTGGAGATCCTTCTTTGAATTTCTCCTGAAACAGGTTGCAGCTCCGAAAAAGTCCAAACGGTTTCTTACGTTATTCGAATTCGGTTAAGTGAGGTTGATTTTTTTCTGATATACAGTACTTGCAAGAAAATTGGTAGGAACTTGTTTCGTGTTAGGTACTTTGCTTATAACGTGTGGACACGCAATATTGAGCTGGAAAGAGGAGGAAACGTTGTTGAGTAGGACCCGGATAATTTCGTGCTGTCACCTTATGTCACTTTTTGTTGTGAACTACTAACTCTGAACTAAATAATTACATTTTTAAGGGTTTAAAATCTCCACTGAAGTGATAAATTGTGCAAAATACACTTAGAATGAAAACGTAAAAAATTGTTTCTTAAGGTGTTTTATTTGAGGAAGTAATTTTAAGTGTGTAAATGTTTACAATACTTTAATTTGTTCCTATTATGAATGTGTTTAAGCCTTGGAAAAAATGAGTTCAAAGCTGTCTTGTTTAGCAGAGGTGAATGTCACAAGATTGTAAATGCTGATTTTACAAGATTTTAAAAGTGACAATTGCTGTTAACCTTGAAAATTAGTATTCAGGAATAGATTGTTCAGCGTTTTGAAAATGCAGACAAACCTGTTTTCACTTTACTGAAACTTTTTGACCATCATCAGTTGGTTCCGCTTACGAGTGAAGTGGCCAACTAACAGAAATCTGTTAAACCATGTAAATTTAATGCAATTGAATCGGACGTAAATTTTCATGCCAATTTTACGTTCTTATTTTTTTATAATGAGAAATAAACAATATGCTACATTGTGCTTAAGTGAATGAATAATTGATGTAGGATCTAATTAACATTCCGTAGTTCAGTTTAAGCGCTATTTGCATAATATAGTAGTTGTATCCAAAATAGCAATTCTCCATGTTTATACTGCATATAAATGCAGTTTTAGTTTTGTAGAGTCTCACAGAATGTTATATGGGGATTATTCTAATTAAAAAATTATGCAGGATTGAAATTGTTAAAATACAATACGGTTATACTGAATGAAAAAATCCTATTGCATTGAATATTATCAAGAGTGTATGATGGACTCTTGATATTATAAATGATATTTTCTGAAGTTATATATGGGCAATGTTAACAATTAACTCCGCACCTGCCATAAATCTGCCTGAAAAATATACACATGGGTCAGTCTATTGACCCCAGCTTTGAAAATCATTCCAACTGAATTAAGCACAATAGAAAGAAGCTCGTGAAAATAGAGCAAAAAAATCGGTTCAGGTTTGGGTCGGGGAATAAATTTCCTTTTCCAGCACATTGATGCTGTGAAATTCTCCACCAAATTCCTGCACATGCGTTTAATAACTACTACACGTTCCTCGATTATCATTTAATTTGGCAAAGTTAAATGGGCCGTTTGGAGCGCGTGCAAATCAATGACGAAAATGTGGCACTAGACTCTTTTGTGTGTATGTGTGTGTGTGTGTGTGCAATTGTGACACACCCTGAAACACTGAAAACACACGCCACGCATTAATTTATATCTCCGGCTGTTGCCTCACTCTCGATTTAATGCAACCAATTTTAATTTCCCAATTTCGTCTCATACTCTATCCGCTTGTGTGTGTCGCAGCTTGGCATAAAAGTCATTTGTTTCTCTTCCCCTTTATATCCCTTGCCCATTTCCCCTCACCACACACCCACCAGCCCCCTACTTTTACTGAAAAAGAAAATGATATTGTTGTTGAGCGAGCGTTTTTCAATTGAACGTCTCTTCTCTTTTCATCTTTTCATATTGAGCAGGCGAAAAAGAAGGAGAAGCGAGTTTTGAGGGTGGCGCGTGCAGCGCGCTACACTTTGGCTACTTGCCGCTAGAGGGCGCAATCGCTGCTCGTTTTCGACGCGCACCAGTGGCAACTTGGGAACGTGGTGGTGCAGTTGTATGCCCAGTTCCCTGCAGACGTCCCAGGCGCTCTGTGGACGAGGAGCTCCGAGTTTTGAGCATTCAGCACATGCCCCGCCCATTTTTGCTGCTCCTCATCTGCATCCTCATCTTGTTCATCTCGAAATTGATTTAAAAAAAGACAGAAGAGAACTACAAACGGTAAGTGAACTTGGCAATTATACAGTGTGAACTTTTATGGCTTGAGCTGGCGAAGATATATAGTGGGTATAGTTGGTTTTTTGGTAGAAGTTTGGTGTTGGTGTCTTGGGATGAGGTTCTGGTTCCAGTTGCAACTAGATGAGCCATGTCCCCCTTTGCTGCGCACTCTCATGCCGCATATATATATGTATATGTGCATACATATATATGGCAAATGCCGCATATATAGTTTATGATCAGCCTTTAGTGGAATCCCACGAGATTCCAGTGGCTTTTCAACGCGATTTGGTGGCGTTCAAGCGGGGTTTTATCGTCGTTCAACAAACGGGTTGTTGGTGGTGTGCACTTACCCCTCCCACCCCTTTACCTCTACGTTAACCTCCTGCTTCACCACCTTCTGTGCCTTCGATAGTCAGTCAGCTGGATGGCAGTGGTGAACAAAAAAGTATCTGGAAAGAAGGCAGAACGAAAAGAAGTGTGTTCCATCTACTAAATGAACAAGTTTTGTACGTTTTCGCAGATCCATTTTTGTGATTGATATTGCTGGAATAGGACTTATATACATATACTCGGAGTTTAGAGTTTTCTCACAGCATTGACAAAAAGTGAATTCGGATCTTTCTTGCAGAAGAATGCATGAACATATATGCTGGGAATTCCCTGTTATGCTGTCGATGATCGATATGTTGCTCCGAAGTGACGAGTATAGGGGAAGCTGATTATACCAAGGATCAATTATCAATTGTGGATATGTGAATATGTAATTGGGGGGGGGGGGGGTACTAATAATTGCAAACTGTATAGTGTTAATTTGCGAGGATAAGTATATGGGGAACCCATGTTTTATAAATTGAGTATTATAGTAATTGAGTATTAGTATAGGTATAATTAATAATAAGTAGCTTGTATATATGTATACCACTCTATGGAAAAGTCATCATCGAATTTATAAAGTGAAAATATATTATAGAACTTATCACCACTGCCATGCATGGAACTGAAATTTTGGTTCGCTGTATCCGATGTTTGTTCGCCGCACTATACAATTAAGTAGAACCTGTTTTCCTGGTATGTTCTTTATAAATAAGTTCAATGGAAATAGTAATGAATTAAAAAACAACCCTTTTTTGAATAGGTACATTGTGATGTAAACTTGAATAACCGGAAATCCGACAAGTAAACGAAAAATCGGAGAATTTGATATTGCTTTGGAAATCCAGGAATAGTTGTTAAATATTTAAAATGTAGTTTTGTGTCCATGCGCAGGCAGATTTCCACTCACATATACATATGCATGCAGACATAATGTAAACATGCTGCAGTATTATAATATATGCATGAAAAGCAATTTTCCAAATGGTATGCCCATGCAATGACATTTGCAGAAAGTGGATTATTTTGACAGTTGTGCACAAGCAGCGGCATTTAATATTGCAAATATCATGCATTTTAAATACTTTTAGGTTATGTTCACATACTTTTAAATCTAAAATTTCCCTCTGTTTATTTAATAGAGGCTTGGAAACCTGAAAATACCAATCTTTGCTCGAAAATATCATGGAAGGGTGGGGGAAATTTTTTTGAAAAAAAGAGAATAAGTCAGGGAATTTCCAAGATGGAAGGCGGTTGCATGACCACCCTGTTGTAACTATTAGCTATGTATATAGCTGAAAAACGACAGGATATTTTTAAACATGTCCTGTGCACGGTGAAGATTACACAAGCGTCATAAATTGGGCATGCGCAGAAGGAGAAGGAGAGTAGAGAGAGAGAGAGAGAGAGCTAGGGAAAGATATAAAGCGAGGGAGGAGTCTGTGAGTTATGTGAATGTTCGTGCTGCCGGTGACGTCATAGGCTGTCCCAGTAATCCGCTCGAAATCCTCACGTTTAATTGCGAGAGGCCCATCAAGTCAATGGCCAATGGCTGCTGTTTTTAGGCTCTTGCATCCAGACAATATGATGTGCACTCTGGTGCGCTCTTTGAACAGTGAACAGTGAGTAGCCCTACAACACCTCCCAGCAATCAACGCAATGGACTTTAACGCACACAGTTGGACCCACGTGTTGAGTAACTGAGTAACTAACACCTCTTAACACACACTCCATAGGACATGGTCTGTGGACCATGCACCAGCCAAGTGTGTGTATATATATAAAAGTGTGTATATATAGGGAATGTGGGTGGCCCTCTCTTCTGCTATACTGAATCTACTTAGATCCTTCTTACAGGTAGTATAGCATCTATCTAGCTATTTGCTATCTATCCCCAGGACGTGTACAAACACTCGATTACGTGCATGGCCTGCGTTGCCTGAAAGATTTCTTTCGATTTCTGCAGAACAACTCATCCGGTGAATTACACACACCCCCATTTTTGTGCAAGAAGGCAAGACTAGGGGGTATACATATACGTATGGGCATATATACTCTTGGCATTTTTGTACAGATAGCTAATTAGGTTTTCGTTTTTAATTGAAGCAGATCTGTGTACAAGTGAGTGGGTTGAGTGAAGCACGTGAAGGCACGTATACAAAGTTCTTTTTATACAAGGCTTTTTCCTTTCTTTCTTCTAACTTTCATCCCAGAGGTACAAGTATATACAGAAGAGCAAGACCCAGCCCACTCAAATCTCTATCTTGTATATTGCTTGCGTGCATTTCAAAGAGACACCCCTCAACTTGTATCGTCGCATAAACGTGAAGGAATTCAGCCTGAAGGGGGGAATACGTAAATGACGTTCTGCTCTTAAAAGTTGAGCGAGAGGAGCTCAGGTGACAGCAGGAGTGTAGAATAAACGTTGACATTTTGCATGAGGAGGAATTTTGAGGTATATATTGGTGTACTTGCAATTATGTTTTGGCGAGCAAACTCCGCCCATTTTACTCTCAACAAGCCATCTGTTACAAGAAAGCCCTGTAAGTGAAGAGAAAGGCGACGAAAATGAAATGAATTGGCACCTTGTGTAATCTTATGCAATTTTGTGAGATTTTTTATCTTGCACCTGCGCATGATTGCGACTTATAAATTACAGGTAATTTGGTGTGGAAGGGGGCGGAGTCTTCAGTGAAGTTCATGCAGTTTTGGATTTTGCAATTTCTGAGGGTGTTTTAAAAACATTGTTATTCTTTGGCTGAAATTGTTAGAATTTCAAAGGGGGAAACAAACAACGGAGTTCTGTGCTTTCAAGTTTTGCAGTCTTTTTCATGCATGTGCATGGCTTGAAAAATTCGGCAAAGTTAAAATGCAACCTTATTAACGGATTTCTTCAAGTACTTGCCACGCTCTTAGGGATCATCCATAACTTACGTTACATTTGACGCATTCACTTGTTCAAATTCATTCGCTTCTTGCAGGTAATAGCAGTATACCAAATTTACTGGAATTTATTGATTGTCCCTTACCCTATTAATATATAGAGATAACAATAACAATGCTTAATATTAACAAATCATATTTCCAGGTTGCAAGCATTTTATCTATTTCGTAAAATGAAATACTATATAATATGCAATTCTCCTCTTGTTTGGAGTAAAAAAATTGCATTTGGGAAACACTTGAAATGTTCATCAACTGTCATCACAACTACCATTATCGGTCATGTTGCACACATACACATACTGTTTTTTATCAAATGTCATCCAAAACAGCAGCTGATTCGCTTATATCATTTTTTCGGAGTGCAAGCAGATATGAGAGCAAATATAAAGATGTGTCATCCCAAAAAAAAATGTTGTTTGACGAAAGGCTCAAGCAGAGGTTTGTGTTACAATATTATAAATTAGCCCCACACTTTTTTTTATTTGATATCAGTAACTGATCACGAGCGAAAAGATTTGAAATGGGATATTTGGTACGGATTAGGCATTAGTATCTGACATAATTTGCCAACTGTCCCTCAGACGTTGATGTTTAGGGGCGGTTCCTGCAACGAACTTTCAAAAAGCCCTCAGGTAATTTGAGGTTCCAGGAGTTTGTTGGGAGAGTCGCGTGGAGCGGAGTTTGGTGCGCATGCGCAAAAATTTCAGACAGAGGCAGTTCAACTCTGGGTTGTGTTGTTGATGGGATGCCCCCCATCCTCCTCTTTCCTCCCCACAAAAATACAAAAACCGGTTATTGTGCCGTCGTGCTGCCGGTTGCCCAAGGCGCGTGCGCAATGACGTTTTTCATCAGTCCCAGCTCATCAGTCCCCGTTCAGTCCAAACTTTTCTCCTCGAAAACATGGTCAAAAGTTGCATTCCCGCCAGGAGGAAAGCAAACAAACAAACACAAGGTGTCACCATGGTTACAACGTTGGTTCTCACACTGCCGTAGAGCTCATGTTTTATTCACAGATTTAATTAGCAACGGCGTCGGTGTACATATATGTATATATCTTTATGTAATGTATACATGCGCGCATGCACAGCTTATCAAAGTTTCACAGTTTGTAGCGCAGCGTTCGGACTGAGCAAGGCTGGAGTGTTTGGACATTGCGTGCCGACCGAAGCGCCGCCCCGTTGCAACCTCGTCAGACTGGAAAGTAAAAATCTTGCAAGCCACCCAGCTGCACCTGCCCACCCCTAAAACGACAGGTGCAACTGCGGTATGCTGGCCCTCCAGGCTCTCTACCTCTACCTCCACCTTCACCTTTTCTTGTGTACTACCTTGGTACTACCTACTACCACCATTATTCCTCTCTTTTTTGTTCCAAATTTGCACGCGAATAATGCGAAGACACTTCAGTTTGGCCTTGCTGTGTTCGCAATTTGCACAATTGATTTGCAGTACAATCATGCAATGAAACTACGGAGATGCTAGTTAGTTGTAGTTAGTCTCCGGATAAGCGTGGCACGTCTCAATATTGTGGCACATCTGCGACGTTGCATATAACAACTTGGACAAAGTTTTTCCAGTCTTATGGCTGAGAATTTTTTCTTTCTGAGGAAGTTGTAGACGTTATACACGTGTCATGCAACCACGTAGGTACCTTGTACCTTGAATGTGGTACTATCTGCGGGTTTTATCGTCATCGACAGTTGGCCTGGAAGACATTTTGGGGTGGTTGTTGGTGGGACAAAGCCAAAAAGGAGGGATGCTCAGGGTAAAAGATGCCATTAGAGGTGGTTGTGATGTAGGGAGGTTGTATAATGTAGGAATGGGAAATGTTGCCACCTCTATAGGAGGTATACCAGTATGGAGGTAGCAGAAGGCACTTGGGTTTATAGGAAGGCAAGGTGGTTGTTGTTTGCGCAACATTAATCAATAAGTGGTGCGAGTCCGAGTGGAAGAAAAGTCCGGTGTCCGAACAAGAAGTGAGGCCTCGGATGAGATGCTCTTCGATCGTTGTCTCCTCCTCTTTTTTTGCTACCCTTATCTTACTTCTTCTTGCTCAGATCCTTCTTCTATACTGGGCCAGTTTAAACGATCGTTCGCGGTTTCGGTACACACGTTGACTTATAGGGTCGTTTGGGCTGCAGAGTGTCCAAGCGCGAAAATAAATGCCGTCCTACACGTAGCTATATAGTAAAATGGGTGGCAACGTGGTTGGAGCAGTTTGAGGCGATTGGCTACTGTATACAGTACTCGTGTCCTGAAAAGTAACTTACATTCACACCCCAACTCCTCCTCCTCCTCCTCCTCTCTTTTTCCTTGCAAAATTCAAACGAAATCCATGCCGAATTAGCACATTTTCACGAAATCTTTGGAGGTCCGTTTCAGAAATATCAGTTAGAAAAATGTAAGTACCAATACATAAAAGGATGTTTTTAATCAATATCTCACTAAATCGTGATTTTATGAAATTAAATATAGTATTTCAGAAGGGATAAATAATAATAGATGGACTTTGGCCATAATGGGTATCTTGGAAAAACCACTATCCCATGTTTGCACATTGTTTCAAATCCATTATGATTTGTGCCATTAAAGATGTCTAAAGTTCAGCCATCATTTGTAATTTAAGATGGACTTGGCATATTTCTACTGAAATAAATTCCAATCACTTTATATAGTAGGCTTGTTTGATATGGAAGTGATCTTCCACACTGGAATGGAAGAAATGGAATGCAGTCCCATTTCAATTTTATTGTATCATTTGAAAGAAACAAATCTCTGAGTGACAGACGAGGTTGTTTATTCGGAGTTTACCTTGGAGCTGGACTGAGAAAAGTAACCGGATCGAATTTTACTATGCCGATGTTGCTATAGGCCTATATATACATTCACCTGGAATACCTGAATAATTAAGTTGAAGACATTTACGAAGATTTCAATAAAATACAACTTTCTATACCTTTCAAAAGATAGAAACTATATATCGTGAATTCAGAGAAAGTTTAGAAATCATATATATGTATACAGAATAAGATTGTGATTAAGTGGGGAAAACCAAATTGGTGACAATTAGCATAATTTGGCCATCTTATGTTGGGTACAATACCGTTTTATATGCTAATTGGTATATACTGATAAATGACAAAATTGCATCAAGTGGTGTTCATGCCAATATTAAGGAGTTATCAAATCAATATACAGCAGACATGCTCATGTTATTTTGGTGATAACAGTTCTTTTAAATCACGCGATTCAGCTGTAAATGTGTAACTATAATTTGTCAAAAGTAGGTCACTGTTACGTCCCATTTAACTGGAATCCACTGCTTACATGCTAAATAAAATCAATTCTGCCTTTTTATTTGAAGTAAAGCCCAAAGTTTGAGTGAAGGTAGTATATATGTAATTTTGAATGGAGAATACAGCAGCTGCTTAGTACATATGCACTAGTATAGTAGTACTTCGTCCAAGAGTATATATAGAGGATAGGGGAGACCGGGGATGAATGCACCACTTTTTGCTTAACAATTTTTTAAAGAAAAACTAAAGCGTTTGAAGAAATTAACGCATATGGGCATTATCTGTTATAGATCGTAGTTTGTTTGTATATTTTTAGTATTTGCTTGGGCTGATTATTTTGTCCAGGAAAAATTATTGAAACCAAAAGGAAAAATGGTGCAAAACGCCCCGACCCATGGGTGTAACGCACCACTCTAAAATTCTACCAAAAATGCATAAATACTTCATATTCAAAGCGTAAATTTGGAGCGGATGAGAAGCTAATTATATAACAAACCCTCGTACATTAAAATTATATCCAGGTATGTGCTAAAAATTTAAAATTATGATAGTTAAAATAACCCACCCTAAAACATATTAAAATTTGCCTTAAAACAACAAAAATCGACGAAAAATAGAAAAACGGAACATATGCAGATTGGCAACACAGTGGGCTGATACTCTATACCGTATACGATGTATAGTAGCGGTATCGGAAGCAGTATCGGTAGCAGTAGCGAGCGGTGCATTAAACCCTGTGGGCCGATTTTTCGCATCGAAGCTAATAACTTAAGTTTGAAGATGGATAGGAATGCCTACTAGTGCAATATATAGGATCTTTTATATAGGGTGCGGCACAATTACCTCCTCGATTTGGGAGGAGCGTACCTAGAATTAGGTTGGGAGTACAGCAGTAGAAATGGTGCAGTTGAAGAGCTGTGTTAATGCCATTTTCAGTTCCCATCAATACTTAGACAGAAAAGCATTGCACGTTTGCTGTAGAGGAGATTCATCAAAATAGTGGTAAGCAGATAACGATGCAGCCAAATTTTATGGTTGTATTTCATTCCGTGATCGGAATAAAAAACTATTGAAAATTGGATGTCAAACTTCAAACAAGTTGTGCATTAAAAAGGAAATGTATTGGCCGACCTCAGACTGCAACATTACCAGAAGATTTGCATGCTGCATCATTATTGGCGATCTACCATTTTCATAAAACTCCTCTACAGCAAAAGCGCGATGCTTTACTGTCCAATTCACATTCGAACTGCAAATGGCATTAACACAGCTTACCAAAGGCACTATTCCCACTGCTGTACTTCCACCCTAACCCTAGCTCCGCTCCTCCCAAATTGGGGAGGTAATTCTGGTTCGCCCTGTATAGCGCACCAGCAAAAATGGGCAGTCACAAAACCTTAATACACAACCTTTTTTATTGATAACATATTGCACCACCGCCAGTTACAAAATCATCTATATGCCGACATAATTTTTCGCTTCTTTTACGAAATTGCACTCAAATCACTTTGTGATTCATAACAGAAACAAAGTATTTTTTAATATAAGTTTTTCAAAACGATATAGGTTTTTATAGGTTTTATAGGTTTTTATAGGTTCGCTAAGAGGCCTGCAGTCTTTAATATGTATATAGTGAATTATTTTAGCTATCAGTTTTTCCGAACGTATTAGGCGCGAAGTGAGAAATTT
>JAQIWR010000136.1:0-28225 GCA_034695945.1 Glomeris hexasticha
TAATTTAGTGCTTCGTAAATGTTTTTTAAAACGCGAAAACGCATATTATTACATTGACAGTATACAAAGCTATACCCATTGGAGTCGTCGGCCACCAGGTGTCGCCCACTTTGACTGCGGGAGCGAATAGCTCATGTTATATATTTCTATAATGATTTGAGCTATGTATTATTGGTATTAATTAAGTTCATTTTTTGCATACATTTTCACCAAAAGTCGATTATCTCCGGATGAGATAGAAAGATGTCATATTAAAGTTGTGTCTAATAAGGCCAGGTGATAAGGATAAATAATGCCGTTCAAATGTAAACAAATATTTGCAGCCGTCAGTTTGAAAATCTCGCCATTTGTATTTTGTACTACTTTCCGTACTATTTTTAGAATCGACCGGCAACACGGCCGCCATTCTCGTTCTTTTTTGTGGAGCTTGCAACGTGGTTCTGTGAAAGTTTTACAGGGGTTTAAAATCGGTTGACATCGGCGTTGGTTCGTAGGTTTGTGATACAAGACAGTTTTCGTAAACAAGTAGAATGGGTCCCAAATTTGATCCAACTGAAATTAAAGTTGGTAAGTGTTCGATTAATATTTTTATTGAAATTTCCAACCGGCGCGGCTTAGGCCTACTCGGTGACGAAATCGAATATGCTATAAATGGGTAATGAATGATTGCAGTTTATCTGAGGGCTGTTGGAGGTGAAGTTGGTGCTACATCCTCGCTTGCGCCGAAAATTGGTCCACTGGGTTTGGTATGATCATTCATAAAATTAAACCATAAACGAAGTTTACCGTAAAGCAACGTACGTACCGTTACAAAATGTTGGAATGTAACTACAGTCGCCGAAGAAAGTCGGAGATGACATCGCCAAAGCAACTGCTGACTGGAAAGGTCTGAAAATCACTGTGAAGCTGATCATTCAAAACAGACAGGCTGCGATAGAAGTGGTGCCCAGTGCTGCATCCCTTATCATCAAGGCTCTGAAGGAACCTCCAAGGGACCGGAAAAAACAGAAAAACAGTACGAATAATAACTGGTATTTTGTACTTGTCATTTAGTATAATGTGTAATGCAATCTCAATTATTTCCAGTTAAACACAATGGTAATTTGACGTTTGACGAGATAGTTGGCATTGCGAAAGTGATGAGGCCTCGTTCAATGGCAAGAAAGTTGTCGGGAACCGTGAAGGAAATTCTAGGCACATGCCAGTCTGTTGGTTGCACTGTTGAAGGTGTCAACCCTCATGACATAGTAGACAAAGTGAACAACGGAGAGCTTGAAGTTCCAGATGTAAGTACCCATGCAAATTTAGCGGAAATGTTTCCAGTGCGAGCTAGCAAAACAAGAAAACAATTACAAATTCACTTTGAAATTTCATAATTTAATGCAATTTCCACTCGCATTCAAAACATTGTCGTTAAATTGCATGGGATTTAAAGGTTGGAGATGGCATTCCATCCACCGCAACTGCCTTGCAATTCTGATTTAATATTGGTTTTGCAAGACAGTTTGCGGAAACAAAGCCATCGAGGATGAAACCTCGATAAAAAACAATTTAATTGAAAATAATCGAACTAAGTGTGATGTTATTGACTTGTTTGAATTTTCCTTTCAGGAGTAAACTGGAATTATAGAAGATGCAATAAAAATATTTCAATCATTTTGCTTGTTTTATTCATTGACATATAACTTCCAGAAGTATTTCTTTCTTGGATTCGTAAATTAATTCTGCGATCATATCGTTGAGCTTTTCTTCTCCAAGTAAGAATTCTTTCATGTTGAAGAAACTGGTGCCGATGCGGTGGTCAGTAATCCTATCTTGCGGGAAGTTATACGTTCGGATTTTCTCTGATCGGCCGCTGGTTCCAATCTGGATTTTTCGGGTTGATTGCACTTTTTTAAGTCGCTCCTCAATCTGAATTTGATACAGTTTGGCACGCAGCTTTAACATTGCTATGGCTTTGTTCTGAATTTGAGAACGCTCCCTTTGGCAATCGACAACAATTCCTACACAAATAATTATACCAATCTTTCATTCCTGAACTGGAGGACAATTTTCAGTCTCGCTACAAAGTCTTGGTTACCTGATGGCAGATGTGTCATCCGTATTGCAGACTCGGTTTTATTTACATGTTGACCACCAGCACCACTTGCACGTTTCGACTCAACTTTAATGTCGCGTGGATGGATCTCGATTTCGATCTATTGGGGTAGTTATTTAGATGTTTTGGTTTGGATAAATTAAATTGTGATTATAATAAATTTACTTCACGAGGTTGTGGCAATACTGCGACAGCTGATGTGCTGGTATGAATCCGTCCAGACTTCTCCGTGTGAGGAATACGTTGAACGCGATGGACCCCACCTTCAAATTTGAGAAATTTGTAGACTCCTTTCCCACAAATGCTAAAGGAAATGTGACGGATCCCTCCTGGGTGAATTATTTAGACATGATTGTTGAAATTAGAAATTTTTCAAGGCAATATTAACCTGAAATCTGTTGTATTTAATATACAAACCAATGTCGCTCGTGTCTTCGTCAAGCAATTCGCAGTGCCAACCTTTCCACCTAGATAAATTAGTGTACATTTTTGCTAGATCTTGAGAAAACAACATTGCTTCTTGTCCACCAACTCCAGCAGTTATTTCAAGGATAATGTCGTTTTCATCCATTGGTTCATCTGACATCAGGAAATTTAATAGCTGGAAAATAATCAGTCGCCAATTTAGTAATGCATATATGAACAATTTAATTAGTGTGATAATTCGATTCATTCGCACTAAAAACCTTCACTTCAAGTCCTTGTTTTTGTAACTCGCAATCTTCTATCTCCTGTTTGGCAAGTGAAACCATTTCCTCGTTTTGGTCTTCATCTATTAGGGAAGAGAGTAGACTTAAAGGAGAACTGACATGGTTTTGAAGCAAACCCTGATAATCGCCTTTTTCAGTAGTTATTGCATCCCTTATAACACTGGCTAAAGCAGAAATCGATCAAAAATTGAAAAACAAAAGTTATTAGCGTTTTACCGAATTCGGCGCCAAAGCGTTTCCATGGAAACGGCCCTGAAAACGGCCCTGAGGATCGAGCGGCTTGCGGCGGCTTTCGAACGGCTGCGAGTATTGTTCGATATACTCGCAGCCGCTCGCAAGCTCCTCGTAAGCCGCTCGCCGACGCCATTTTCGGTAAAACGCTAATAACTTTTGTTTTTCAATTTTTAATCGATTTCTGCTTTAGCCAGTGTTATAAGGGACCCAATCACTACTGAAAAAGGCGATTATCAGGGTATGCTCCAAAACCATGTCAGTTCTCCTTTAACTTCACATTATTGTAAGACAACTGCTGGTATTGTTACCTAACTAGTAGTTTAATAGCAACATGCAAATCTTACGATTATCAAGTGAAACGAAATCTAACATAGTACTTCTCAGAAAATATTTTTTAATGCAATTTACCATATTGAATTAAAGTTTTCAACTTTTATAAAGTTGAATTCTGACTTTCCGTTTCAAATGTCAAATACTGTCAAATACAACTCATATGGAGTTTTTTACTAAACTTAGTTATACCATATTTTGTTCGCCACAAACGTTTAATTCGAGTTACATTAATTGTCTATTTTATATTTTCATAAAGATATCATCTTAAGCGTTATACTATACCATAATCTTAATTAACAATATACTAATTATTAACTTTTACTTGAGAGTACTGTAATGCGTTTGTAAACATTACCTGCGAAGAGTTTAGCTGTTGCTCAAGCTATTGCTGTGGATGATATGGCCTGTTGAGAGAATTGATCATGGTTGCCTCATTGGTCTGATGGTGGTGCCTGGTGGCCATTTGGCGTCTGGATGGCAGCCAAAGCCAGCGACGACCAACCACTTCGCCAAATGCCATTATCCTTAGTGTCGTGATTTATTTTCCAATCCTGCTCGTTTTACCCCATTATGCGCAAATCCTTATTTCGCACGAATTTCAGGCCAAATTCGCTATTTTATTGGTTGCATTTTTGAGCCAATATTTTATTTGCATTATGTACTGTATATAAATTGCTGTCATCCGATCCATGCAGTTCAAGGCACGAAACTTTGACCGCGTATATAATCACTCGTTGCTTAAATGCTGTTATTTTGATATCGGATTTCTTGTTTTCTCATTTTCTCATTTACCAGTATTTCAAAGATATCAACACCAGGGTGTCCATCGTCTACTTGGAGACGTGGGCTGGAGGTGATCAGATCGTCGTGGGAAGCGACGTTCGCACCACGTTGCTCAATTTTATGGAGTATTCTTCGAGGAAATTGTACAAAGTGGTGAAGGACTCCACCCAGTTGCTAACGTAAGAAATTCATTCGTGGATCGAATTGCAAGTTGCCACACTTTCTATACATTAGGAAGCTGGATCAACTGTGTACAAGACAGTTTCCCGGAAACAAACAAACCAAAAAATAAAACATAAACCAATGCCATCATACAAGATTACTCTTCAACTTTATCTGCACGTTTTGACATGAGGCACAATGTTTAAATGTGAATTGTTGAAGCGCACTGTAAAAAAAACAGTTTTGCAGCTTTTCTTTTTGCAATTTTCCCTAGAATCTCGTTGCAGACTTTTCCTAGTTTTCTTTTTTCTGTGAATCGTATATAAGCAAGGATCTGTGATGTCGGAAGTGGAAAAAAATGATTTGTGGGAGGGTCGATTTCAATCCTAAAAAATGAAAATGTAAGATTGTCGCAAGAGTGATAAACAAAGTAAAAAGACTAATTCAACAGCAGGCTTTTTTGAACATGAATATTGAATGAAAAACTGAAATATGCAAAGTAAAAACTATCGTAAAGCAAAACCATACCCATTATTTTATTTGCATAGCGTTCATACTTGACGTCATCATACGCAACTGTATATTGTGAAACCTGGAAACGTAATTAAAACTAATATATATACTATAGTATTAATTTCATGGACGTATCTTAATTCCAAATGGCACAATTACATTATAAATGCTTGAAAATGGTAAATGTACAGTGGCGTGTAATTGTGTCAAGGAAGTGAAGTCATTGTAATTGTAATTTGATCTTTGCTTTTAATTTGTTGTGTTTTTACCCTTATAACCCACATGAAAAAGTGATATATTCGAAATATATTACTTGCAAGTATATTTGGAATATACAGAAATTGGAACATTTCGTATATTTTAAATGCATGGCAATTATATTTGCAATGTATTGCTAATATATTTGAAATATATTTCACCGCGGATAATATATGGGCATTACATTGCCATATATGTGCATTACATTGCAATGTATATGACATACATTGCAAATATAATTGCCAATTATGTATTTAAAATATATATGAAATGTTCCAATTTCTGTATATTCCAAATATATTTGCAATACATGCAAGTGATATATTTCAAATATATATCACTTTTTCATGTGGGAAGTTTCCCTATAATTCACTATTTATTCCATTTATTTAACTGTATGATTGATTTTGCAGTCGAAATTAATTTCTGCAGATTGCTGAATATGACACTAATAATTTGTCTTGTTAGGGGTCAAGAGTTTAGAGGAGGAGAAGCTGGCATGTCAGTTCCTGGAAGTATTTGCACTGCGAAATCAGTGGGAGTCAGTAGGGTAAGTTTCAGTTTAATTGTAACCACTCTTGTTGTAACTAATAGTTTTTAAGTGAATTTTTTTATATCGTGAGCATTTATTTATGAAAATCATTGTATACTTTTCAGGATATAAACATATATGAGCCCCACATAGTGGCTGTAACTGTAGCACATGCCATAGGGCATAACATGGGAATAGGGCATGATGAAGGACGTATGTTTTAACTTGTAATAAATTCCTATATATGAATGTTATATACAATCACTTTTTAATAAAAAATTTACTATTTGTCTTTTAGCTGACTGCAAATGTTCCGATTGGCATGGTTGTATCATGGAAGGATCCTTTGCGTGAGTTCCTTTATGTCAGGCTTGGGAAAATATTTGTCAAGTGATTAATATGTGTTTTTATATGTTTAGGGGACAGGATAGTATCATGCCTTATCGTTTCTCAACGTGTAGTTTGAAATCATACGTGAACAATTTGAGAATTGGCCACAGTCTTTGCCTCTTCAATCGGCCTAGCGAGGTGATGTTATAGCCTAACAATCGAAGTGGATTTTATCTGAAATTATGTAATTTAAAGCTCTGTTTTTGGTCGGATAGCCTGAAGATTTTAGGACCTGCGGGAATGGTTTCGTAGAAGATGGAGAAGATTGCGACTGCGGCAACATTCAAGAATGTACTATGAAGGATCCTTGTTGTGATCCTATCACTTGCAAGCTCACCATTGAAGCAGAGTGCTCTTCGGGTCCTTGTTGCGATAAGTGCAAGGTCTTTTCACACTTAATTCTCCAAATAGCTAGTGCAGCTTTTTGGTATAATGAGATTTTTTTAATTTTACTTCAATAATGCAATGGTCTTAATACTCCGAAAAAACACTTCCAGCTCCTTTGGGCACTGCCCAATTTTGTAATGTCTTGCTCTGGAAGAAAAGTTTAAATGTTTAATTCTTTCTCGTTAACATGCTTCACGTTTGTACTTGCTATGAGGTTCCATTAAGGGTCATCCATAAATGATGTCATGATCTGGGGTAGGGAATGGGTTCAAAAATTGAGTTTCTGCAGTAGCTGCCGTTTATGAAATTTGTCACTGGATTAATTATCAGTACAGTATTACAATTGCAATTTTACTTTTTAAAATCACACTAGTTGCGTCCTCCCGGCTTCCTTTGCCGAGCCGCGGCCACAGAATGCGACATCCCCGAATTCTGCAACGGCCGAATGGGCCAATGTCCTCCGGATATTTATAAGAAAAATGGCAACTCTTGCAATGCCGGAAGAGGTTACTGCTTCATGGGATCATGTCCCACGCTGGACGCTCAATGCTCCTACATTTGGGGTTACGGTGTGTGCGTAAGCCGTAGATGCGCCACATGCGATAGGATGGGTGGCCGTTCATGCTCGACTAATTTTTATGATTTCGCCAAATAGATGGCCGTGTTGCTGACACCCAATGTTTCGAGCAATTCAATCATCAGGGAGGCTTTAACGGAAATTGTGGCGTTGACAGCGCTGGCGCTTACCGCAAGTGTGATATCAGGTCGCTTATAATATGAATACCCTTGTCATTTTATAATTTATCCTCAATTACAGTGTGGTGTGTTGTTTTTTATGGAATAGCAATATTATGTGTGGGTCTTTGCAATGCAAATCTGGTACAGCTGTTCCAATTGTCCCCGGATTGAGCCAGAAATTCACGCGGACAATCGTGTCCATCACCAGCAAAGAGTTTGAGTGCAAGTGAGTTATTTTTCTTTGATTTTTCTGCATGAAAATGAAACGATTAGAACCTAGAGTATTTTCAGAGTGACCAGTGGTACTATTGGCTTTGATATTCTTGACATGGGGTTGGTGAAGGATGGAACTAAATGCCTGGAAGACAAGGTTTTTTTTTGGTGTTACTGTATGAAAGTGTTTGTAGATGTATATTTAATGGCCTACCCACGTGGTGTTTATTTTTTAGATATGCGTGAATCAGACTTGTGTGTCTGTTAGATCTTTCAAGGAGCCTGGACGGTGTTTGACCAACAATTTTGCCCTCGAGTGCTCTGGTCATGGGGTGAGTGAAGTAGCAAAAAATTATCAAAACTGTAAAGAAATTATTGTGAAAAAGAGGATTTAATTAGCCTATAAATAAGAGAGACATGTTTGGAAAATAAAGATAATGACTGTCATGGATTTACAAATAACCAGCTCTACTGTAAACCTGTTTAAATAGAAAATAAAAATCGAAGTAACCAGACAAGTTCAGACGGTTTTGATGTTACAGACAAATAACCTTGTTTTTTGTTCTACCACAAGTTCAAGTTGAATCACTCGGACTTGACTGATTATTATTATATTGTAGGTTTGCTCAAACGTGAACACTTGTCACTGTGATGATGGTTGGTCGAGTGGCGATTGCAGCGAGAAGACCAACAAGTCCTCGATGACCCCCATTTTATCCAGTACAGCTTTCCCATCCACTTTAACCCCAAGCCCAACGACTCAAGACTCGATGTCAGCAAAAATCACCAACTGGCGAAATAACACCACTAAGAATACTCTTTATCGTAAGACACTACACCTTATCATCTTCCCATTTCACTAAGCATGAATGCTGTGTTTCCTGCCACATTTCATTTGCAATTTTCAGTGAAAACTCTTAAGTTACAGCACACTAAACCCAGATTAAATTAATGAATTTGGCGATTTTGATTTATTGCAAGCAATGTATTAATTATTACAAGCAGCGTGATGTAACTTAGGAAAGATATGCCCGTCACTTCTTTTATTTCTATTTACCATATCTTTTGAATAAGTTCTCCTTTTAGCACTTCATCTGCTTGGCTTTTGTTTTAGATACGAGCATCAATTTTGTGTTTGTGTAAGCATGACAATATTTTAATAATTTGTTTTTTGGCATACGTATACATATACTTACATGCGTTCATATCGCGTAATAATCCTAAGTCAGCATTTTTAGTTGGACTAAATTATTTACTGTGACTCACCTGTGAATGTTGCCAAGTAAACGAGGTGATTTTAACCAACTATCCGTGAATTTCCAGATAGTGAGCGTAATTCAATGAGTGCCGCAAGTTTGGTGGTTGTGCTGGTGTCGGTTGTCGGAGGAGTCTTCATCCTCTTTGCCTTAATGGCTGTTTGCTACAGGTAGAGTGCATTCGTTCCTGAATCTTTATTAACAAATTCACACCTCCTAGTAGCGCTTTTTATCTACACATTTAACTCTAAATCGAGGAAAAAAATAACAATCACCCGCGTAGAAATTAGGTAGTTGCTAGTCGGTATGTGTAGCTTATGTAGATCTAAAAGCATGGGGTTAAAACTAAATGTCTTCTTGGATCTAGTCATCTTATGTTCTTCCCATGGAAAATATCATTCTCTTTTATTCAGTTGAGAACAGTATGCGCACAGAAAACCACCTTATGGTTGGGGCATTTTTGTTTGGGGTGTGCGGAGTGTTCTTGGTGTTCACAGTTCTAGCCTTGTGCTACAGGTTAGTACAAGGTTGTAATTTTTCATAATATCAGTTTGCTAACATCACTAACCAATTAATTACTATATATATATACTTTGTGCAAAGATGTATGTTTATAAATTGACATATGTTGAGCCGGAAAACTCCGCCCGCTTCTAATAAATTAACAACATAATTTCATTGCGATATGGACCGTGGTTCTGACTCGGGCGACATCGACCGATGAATCCTAAATCGAGAAACGGACGTTGCAAGTGTGATAAAAGAATAAGTGCACCTTTTAGGAACGGTGTCCTTTTTACCCCTTAACTCGCATTTTTTTGCATCAGAAGACGGAGCACGATGCCAAGGTGTGATCCTCCTTATCTCAAGAAAGGTATCGGTCGCAAGTCGTCCAGTAAAGCAGGCAAAGAAGAGGAGACCTCTGCTGACAGTGCCAATAGGATCATCACCTTCGGCAGTATGCCTTCTTACAGGTATTAATCATGGAATTGCAATCAACTCCTTGTTTCTAATACATGGGTTCTTAAACTGTGGGCACACCTTCTCCTTAGCTTCCAGACATTCTACATACATTACAAATGCTGTACATTAAACTATGGATGACTATTTTTTTCTAAATATATATAGCTAAATATTAGTTCATTCAAGTGCATTTTGAGCACAGCCAGATTTGAAAACATTAACGAATATTGGAATATAAATGCTTAAACGTCGAACAAATGTATTACAGGCACATTTATTGCTTTTGGTTAGGTATAGTATGTAGATACATAGATGTTAGTATGCCCCTTTCCAATTAAAGGATTAGCTCTCCATTGTTCGACAATTGGACATGAGTAGGAAACCTGTTTTCTTGAATGAGTTAACAATAGAGCACCTAGCTAATCCTTTAATTGGAAAAGAGAACAGTTTGACTGTTTCAGGTGTACTTCAGTAATTCGATTCATCACCCCCAGATCCCAGATGATTATAAATGGTTTGCAACTCTAGGTGGCGTTAATTACTTTAATGCATGGAAATGGGAAGGGGATAATTTTGACAATGTTCACGCCCACCCAAAAAAAAATTAACAGGATGTTTTCATGCTGAGAGTTGCAGTCATAAGCGGTGTAACCAGCAGGTGACGTCATTAGCATCACCTTGTGCTGCAAACCATTTAACGCGCTGTTGTCTTAACACATGGGAATGTGAGCATAGAGTGTGAACAATGGTTTGCTGTGGCAAATGGAAAATGAATTGCAACACTATAAAATTGAAAGGGTTAGCGTTCTGGTTGGCAGGGAGGACAAACTGCAGGAGCGTCAAAGGCACCGCTTCAAGAGGGAGAAAGGTGACGAGGAGGAAGGCGGTGAAGCCGACGACGAAACGGTAAGCTTCATCGAGCTGCCCCCCAACAACCTGTCCAAGATTCCGGAGAAGGGCATCCTCAAGCACGGTATGCAGGCTGAACGGCCTGAAAAACACAAATGGGCCAACGAGTTGTCTAATTCGGACAACGAAAAAAACTCGGAGATGTTGTCGCCATCAGACAACGCTGCAGACTCCGGTTCCGGTACGGACGCCCTCACCGAAGTGGAGCGAACCCTCAAGTCGATGAACGGCTACCACGAAGACATCCTGGAGGCCCTTCGCAACGCGGCTTCTCATCGAGGTTCCAGCCAGACGAACCTGACGGAAGAGCTGCGCAAATCCCTCAGCGACGGCATCCCAGACTTCGCGTCCGGAGTCCTCCTCAAGTCCGCTTCGGAGCACCTGGGCGACTCGAGCGAACACGTGGACGACGTGGTTCCACCTTGCGGCCCGATCCGCATCCGCAACCTGGAGGACCTGATCAGGCAGCTGGAGCGCCACCCGAGTCGTCACATGTCACCATCGGGCAGCGAGGACATCAGGATGAGCGAGACCGAGGCGGACCGCTACTACCACCATTCAGATGCTCAGAGGGACCGGGACCCTGATGCAGGTGGAGGATCTGGTTCCGGTGTAGCAGGAGCAAGTGGTGGTACTCGGTTTGTGTACGGTCGGTTCAGGCAACCGGGGGCCAGCCTGGACAGGCAACACTCGAAGGGAGCTCTTCGCGAGGAGATGCCCAGGGAAGAAGCCTATCACCATCTGCCTCATCGTGGTGCTGGAGCTGTTGGAGGTTCGGCTGGAGCTGCCGGAGGAGGTGTTGACGACGATGACGGAGATGTAGAGAACGGGGAATACGTGTGCAAACACCTGGTACGTAGCGCGAGTGAAGAGGCGATGCCTGTGATGGTGAAACGAGAGCATAGCTTTGAGAGGAACCTTAATTCGGGTCACCACGAAAAGGCCCTGAAAGGACAGACTTGCGACTACTTCCCAAGTCCGCCTTCAGAGGACTCTTACCCGGACTCGTACGAGGAGAATGCCACTTTCCCCGTGCCGTCCGTCAGCTCTGACTCGAGGAGCGGTTCCAATGACCATGTCTTTATAGAGAGGCAACATCTGCCTGCAGGCCTTCGCAGAGGTGACCACCGGGCAGCGGCAGCAGCAGCAGCTGCTGCGTCCGTGTCTTCCGTGGACTCCAAAGGAAAGGTGACTTTTAAGGAGTACACCCATTGATCGATTGATTGCGGCGATCGAACAGTCGCTTTTTTTATCCATTCCGAATTCCTGTTATTACAACTTGAGGTGAAAAGTTGGTATCATAGGCATGCCATAGATTAGAATCGTACGGGGATGGCCAAAAAGTTGCATGCGGTGCTTCACTGTCAATTTAAGATTACACTGACATATTGAAGGTGATAAAGTTATAAATTGTTAAGCCTGGAAAAATATGAAAGATTATGTATACATACAGTGACTTTTAGTGTTCCTTTTATAGTGTAGCCTTGACTCAAAGCACTATATAGTATAGAACGACCTACTGAAATTTGGATTTTACTGGGTGCCAGTGACCACACAAGGCCATTGTGCAGTCAGAGTTCAACAGAGCTATTGTTAGAACTTACTTCGTCCTTGTCAATGTCTGGCGCCATGAATAATTGTGATTAGATGATCTATGTATTTGAGAGAATTGTCATTTTAGTGTATATATTTCTACGTAATACAAATACACAAAATCCCCATATCTATTATATGCACATGTACATTTAGTTCGATCAGTTGTCATGCTTGAAATTTGAGTGAGCATCAATGCACTGCTGAAATTTCAATGTGTTTTGACTGATTTAAAAGAAATAAGAAAATCTGAAGAAAAATACATCTGGTCCGAATGTGACTTTTTGGCCATGTACCGTACTGTTGTAGTAAGAGGTTGTAGACATAGTCTAAGTTCATTCATTGGTGGTTACAGTAATGTCGTTTTTGGAATGGTTTTCATATCAAAATGAGGAGCAGAAAACGCAGTAAAATTATATTGTTGCTGCGTTGTGCCTCTGCGCTCTCAAGTTTGGTACAATTCAGAAATCGTTGCTATTGTTACTAACAGTTGCTCAGAGGATAACAAACCTACCTTATTCTATTTGTGCTTTTTATATTTGGACGCGTTGAGCCTGCCACTATATATACAAGTGTAGGATAGCTTACTATAGTTTCTGTTCATTGTTGGTGCTATTTACCAATGGCTCACTTCACGGCAGGATAATATTACAACAGCTACTTTAAAATTGTTTCAGAAAATGTTGATCATATTATGGAGATACGACAGGCCCCCATTGCCGAATAGATAGATTTGCATGGCAGTATCCCCTACAATTAAAATGTGGGTCTTGATTGAATATAAAGTGTTTAATTTCAGTTGCACAAATATATTATATTTCAGTAATTCTATACTAAAAATAACTGCATGTGATGTGCTCTAGTTTTATTGTACAGGGTGACCTTAAAGTAATGCTGAGGTTTCATGTGCCTATATAGTAACATAAGTAAAGCAAATTCCAAAGTGCTGTGTTAAATACATTTTTTACATTATACACATGAAGTCAGACCATTACTTTTTAGACACCCTATACAGTAAAACGTATGACATGTGCTGATTCCGAATGTGACATTAATTATTATTCAGTTTCCTGAAGAAGTTTCCAGAACTATTGCATTATTTTATTGATTCCAAGGCCTTGTTGATTCACAATCAACAATTCTAAGACCATATGACTCATGCACAAACCTCGTCCCACGTTTCACTTGCTCACCTACAATCTTATTTCCCCCTCTAGTCTCAGCGATAACATTTTCAATAGGCACCCCTATGACAATCTGAAGAATTTCCTGTTGACCTTGTAAGAAAGTTACCTATCTATACATTTTACACTTATTGTTAGCAAGATTCCCATATTGCTTGAAAAAAATGAAAATCTTGTAAGTTTTATAATAATTGTTATCATTCATTTCCTTTTAAGTAAAATACTCATTAAATATTTATTTACATAGGTTAGCAGATTTGTGCAATGAAAACAGTTTTTCTTTTCTATTAAAAGAGCTATAAATATTGGTACATTAGTTTGTGCATGAGTACACAGAAAGCGCACAGTAATTAGATACGTAAAAAACTATATTGTGTTGCATTATGTAACAACATAAAACAATTGCCATTAAAATGACCTGTTTTTTAATTGGCTAACAATTTATAGTAGGTTCTTTTCTTTTTGGATGAAATTCCTGACTTATCCCAGAGCAATAAACATTACTTCTGTTGGTTGGATTTGTATATTTACCATAAAAATGTGAAATAGACATGAAAAAATGTCAAGTCCCTAGCTGGTATATACAAAAAAAATACATACTGGGTGAATGAAAAGTTTGGAACTTCGGTAATAACTTTTTATCAAGGTCATCCGCTTGGCAATTTTATCACCGAAAGTGCCACATTATTCATCCATCCTGTATAAAAGCTTCCTAAACAAACGATGCCAGTGTTGTCACTTGATGTCTTCCATCAATAATAAATGTTTGATTTGTTACTTTATAACACAGAAATTCAAAGCAGTTAAGCTTATTATTTGTATTTGAATGTCAGACAATCCGTATAAAATCGCAGCATATTAATAAATGACATCAGGGTAGTATATTCCCCATGTTTATTAAAAACATTGTCAGAATGGCAATAATAATAACCATTTTCGAAAAATAGCATGTGCGTCATTGAAGTGTAGTAGTATAACCTGTACCTGTATAGGTATTTTCCTATAAGAACGCATGACAATATAATTATGACAAATGTGTGGCCCTTGATTCTGTGATACTCGGTTTTTCCAATTGCATTTGATCTAATTTCATTAATCTAATTTGTTTCATCTCACTCTATATCGAATTTAAAGTGATTCCTAATTTGTAGACTGATCTTTGCCTGTTGTGTCTTTTTCAGGCAAGACAGTTGCCAAAATCGCAATCTCCCTTTGTCCATCGAGGAAACGGCCACCATTTCAGCTGATGGCACCAGGGCACTTGGAAAAAAAGCTTCCTCGTGTAGTGACCATGATGACGATGACCATGAACTTTGAAGAAGCGAAACATAAAAATGGCAAATCCTAGTATCGTAGGATCATGTGGCCCACTTGTATAACTCATTACACCATTACACTCAAAATGCGCTTCACCTCATCATTTCATCGACGTCCGTTTTTCTCTTTATAATACATATTTATTGACAAAATATAGTGTAAACCCGTGATCGCTAGGTCGACTGACAACGTTCATTAGTCCCGTGTAGTTTCATGCATTTTTCTTTCCATTATTCAATATTAATTTTGCGCGTCTTTCAAAATGGCCGCCCCATCACACTCATCATACTTCGAATTCTCGCCCGTCGTTTCAGAAAATACGTCGGTTAAACCAAGGTTAAACGTTTGGTAAACCGCTACGTTTACTAACTAGTGTAACTACTATCAAACGAGAACAAATGAGGTGTATGCATTGCTCATTCCAGAGTATATGGTTTTGCCATTATGGCGAGGCTGGCATTTCAAGATGGCGGATAGCATGCATGCAGAAGTAAAACCTAGCTATAAATTAACAGAATGGTTTCATTAAATTTTATGTTCCTTTTGATAAATTAATGTAGGTAATTTATAGGAATACAATATTTTAAAAGTATAAATCATTTTACACTGAAATTACAGGTATACATTTACATTTTACATGCAGTTTAGCTGTTATAGGTTTTCATTTTTTCTAAAAAATGTAAAGGAAGGATCGATACATATTTAAAGTAAATGCGAGTGTGTTCATTAGCAGTACATACTGAATTATAAATATGTATACATTCGTATATTCAACACTGAATTCTGAAATACTTGTGAAATATACATCAAATGAAATTATTCTATTGCACACAAAGGAAAAGTTGACAGTATTCCTGTTTACCCCTGTTGTTGTTGTTGCACTGCCACCTGGTGGGGGAAATTAATATGATCCACTATCCGCCATTTTGTCCTACACAGCCTGCCATAAATATTGAACTCATGGGTAATGCATACCAACCATTCCAATATCGAGGCGATTTTCTCGCGAAATCGGTGTAAATAAATACATGGATTTCCAACCGCGTGTGCAACCGGACCGTTAATTATTATGATTAGCCTGTAGTGTTTACCAGCTGAACGAATTTTCAAGTTGGATTGAGAGCCGCCATTACACACAACCGTTCCTTACAACAACAAAAAGAGCATGGTCATAATTATAGATTACAGGGTGCAATATTGTATATTAAAAACTATAAATTCTATAAGTTATTACATTTTCACCATTATTACTCTATATTATGTTAATTAATTACCTAAGAGTACGTACATTTTAATCGCTCTGTTAATTAAACCTGCAATATATTACTAAAAAAGGACAGTATTGGAGTTGTGTTTCATATGAAAAATTGCAGCTGGTAAGACACCAATAATGGACATGATAGGCACTTGAAGGGTTTTATCAGTGAACAAGGCAGCTGATCATAATTACGACAATATAAATATTGTCTGCAGATGCTGTTTTCACCGCATTTTGGCCAATAATCACTTTAATTATTGACTCAAGATACCCATGTAAAGTTACAATCCCTCACTATGTACTTATACAGTATAAAATAATATAGAGAAAATCATATAGCGAGTTTTTATAACTAGGATTATACAATTTCAGTACAACCTCATTAACTTCACTTTCTCGGATGTAGTTATATTACTGAAAAACAACATGCAAAATGTCAGAAATGTTCATATTTGTTCAGTTAATTAGTTTGGCATTGTGGACGAGTTAATGAGGTTGCACTGGTTACTTCTCAATTAAAATATGTCCATGGTAACAGTAAATTAAGGTTGATTATTTGTAGTCAAAGTGAACATACTTCTGTTTTATTTTCTTCATTTGGTCGGGACTTTTATATTTCGTTCATCTGTACATCTAAATTGATATAAATTATTATATGTACTTCAAATTTAGAATAATTAAATTCTGTAACGATCCCAAAATTAATTAGGAACAATTCTCACATTATTATTAAACCATACTTCATAGATTTTAAAATACTTTAGTAGAAAATCATAACAATATTCTGCATACAATAAATACATTTTAAGATTTCTACAGGAAAAATACAGATTTTTGTACGACTTGAAAAGTACTTTTTATTGTTGAAGTCAAAATTATGGTGTGTTTTTACTTTTAAACGTACAAATTTCATATTCCCCTCTTAAAAAAATTTTCAGTCGAAGGAAAGGACAAACTTATGCACCATTTCCTTCAGTGATTAACTTTTTACTTACAAAAACTACTGAGTAGTTGGAAATAAAATTGTTCTGAATGGCCTTGGTGCAGACATTATTGACATGCAAAGTTTATTGCATAGCAACTTTATATTACCCTAATTAATTTGCCGATTTAGATGTGCTAATAAAGAATTGAAAGGGTTGATCTGATGGCTGCAATTAATCAACCTTATTATTCTGTTTCTCTTCCTTACATTGCCAATATTTGGCAGGTAAGTCGTACGAGTAACCTATTATATTGTAGTTATAAAATTCAGAACCTTTAACATATAATTACTAGGTAAATACTCAAAATGGCTGGTCTGAATGCTCGTATGAATTTCAAAGTGAAATTGTAGCCAAATTGCAACTTTAAAAATCAACTACCTTCCTTTTTGTAGTGGTTATATATTGAAAGAAAACATATTCAGTGGTGGGTGAAATGTTCGGAAAAAATGGTTAATGTTTTAGAATTAGAATATATTTCGCTAGGTGTGTCCGTGGATTAAAAAAAAGAACGAATCTAGCATTTTCCATAGTGGTGTTTAATTGTGTAGCGTGGATGTGGTTAGGAAATTTGTACATATATTTTTTATTTTATAATTGTAATAATTACATTGTCAACTCGTTTTGCTGCCTATATTGCGGGAGAAATTGTTGCTAAGTATACCTAATTACAACCGGCATCTTTTGAATTGGGTTTGTTGCAAAATGCATACCATTCGGTTTTACATTGCGCAAACTTTCCTGTGTAATTTGTACCATGGTTTGTAATGCGGGATTTCGGTTAATGGCGGCCGTAGTTGAAGAAAATTCCGCGGCGTGGCGCTATTACTTATGTAACGTTATAAATTCAGCTGATGAACATCTCTGTAAAAAGAGATAAATAAGAGATCAGGGTCTTGGAGTTAGTTGATTCAGTAGATGGATGGACGAGAAAATAAGTCTCATGTAATCGCACTGAGAATGTCACCGACTTTTGACAAGTTTCCAATGTTATTTTTAAAGTAAAGGGACAATGAACGGATTTTGTTTGCTCATATAGTAGAAAAATTAGCATCACTTGAAAACTACACTATATGTAGCTTATCTTTGAAAAAATCTGAGTGATATTTCTTTCTGTAAAAAAATTACAGTGGATATTAAGATATAAGAATGGACTTGTATCGATATTTCTTTAATTATATAGGCCAATACAGGATATTTCCTAAAATGTGATCTATAATTATGAATGAATAATGTTGCGAATATATAAAAAAAGAAAAGAAAAACGGTTATCAAGTGACTTGTTAGGTAATTTCCTCCGTAGTTGGTATATCAAATTAGTGTGAGTGAACAGTTTAACTACAGTATGGTACTTGCATTGGTTTGCAAACGTTTGTTATGATGAAATAACAGTGATGGCATTAGTTAATTGCGTCAATTTCGATATAAACGGGCTTTGTGGCGTGATTAATATTGGTTATAAAAAATTCGACAAGTTAGAGGAATTAAAAGAAAAAATATCAGTGCAGGAAATGGGTAACATTGATATACGATACCTACCATCATAATTGTATACTACCCTCTTAGTTATTAGAAACGCAGTTATTTGTAAAAGTGTTCCTGCTCAATATTAAAAAAAAATTGTTTTGAATAAAACGCTCATCGGTAAATTTCAGATTGTAACATTTTTTTTATTTCACTACATTGTTTATACAGTCAGGTATTATATAATTAACGTGTATATAATTATAATTTAATTAAGGAAAAAATGTTTAAAGGCTTTGAACTGGAAAAACGATAAGAACTGTAGATTTTAAAAAATGAGAAGTTTCTTGCAGTTAATTGTAAAATTATTCATCCAATTGTGCAATATTATAATAAATTTAACCAATAGTGGGCGACAATTATTAAAAAATAAAACGGTCTTATAAAAAAATAACTTTTATTTTGAACTATTTAAAAAAGGAATAACACTGTTTTCAATTTAAGATAAAAAAAATATGAAACGCGAAATGAATAAGGGATTGTTTTTTTTTTGTGTGGGATGAAAATGACATTGTTCGTTTTATTCCAACCTTGTTCCAACGTTGTTTATAACTTCAATATCATTCAACTCTGCTTGCAGCTAGGAATAAGCTGCCATTCTGTTTGTTTTCGTCACCGACCATTTCAAAACGGTCACAAGGATATCTATTTATAAAATCTAACTAAAACCGTTCAAAACCAAGCTAACAGACATACGTAATCAAGCCTGAAAATCCTGATTTCATATGTGCATGCTGATTGCTTGCTGAGTGGATCACGTTGACATTCGGTCCGTCATACTAGATTTCGTAAGGGGCGTGTTCTGCAATTGCAACAGCCTGTGATCAGCGTCCAAGTTCTGGCCATTTGCCAGCTTGGTGATTCCACGACGCGCGCTCACCCCCGATTAGCGACAGCGCTCTATTGAAAACCCTCTGACCGGTTCCCCATATTGACATATTTTGGACTCGTGCCTGACGGCAAAATACATACTGAGAGCTGGAGGTGTTCGTAGGTTCCGCGAGAAAGGACGTACGGACAAAGCAAAATGGTGAGGAACTCACAAAGAAGTGTTGCTGGATTGCGAACGAGCGTTTGCATCGTTTTCCTGCTGCCATTCATTTTCTCCTTCGGCGGTGAGTTGATTTTCGAATGTATGACAATGCGCTCCGTTTGTTTTCGTTGTCTGTTTCACTGTTTTCGTTCTGCACCGGATTTCCCCCAGTTGCTCCAAATTTACAATGCAATTTAACCAAGCAGATGCTATCATATATTTGATTTACCGATGACGTAAATATATGGCTGGCTTGTTTTGATGTGCAGTCATTCGGAGACTAGAAAATTATTTGTGTGAAAATAAAGGGGATGTAAAATGCAGTTAAATTTGCTGAATACAATTACTGTTTTAAAAGGCGTGGTGAGTTACGCTGACTTGCAAAATATGTTCCAACCATGTTTTTCAGCTTATTACACAGATATTGGACTCCCAACTGAGCTATTGGACCAAAGGATCGACTGAAACCCATGTGCCAAAAATATACAAAATTAGTGCCTAATTTCGTATACAACACCTGCAGGTGCTGCTGTCATATTTTCGTGACTGTCATTTGGCTCATTTCCTGTGAAATTAGTATACTTATTTAATTCAGAATTAAGCTGAAATTTTTTAAAAGCCCAATTTTGTTAGTGTGACCAAATATTTTAATAAGTGAAACCACTCTTGGTGAAACAGTATGTAAAAATTAACTTTTATTTTCATTAATTTCATATTTTTCCTTGAATTTGTATTTTTACAAGATAGTAATCCAATATACTGTAGTTTAATTCAGCCCAAGCAACTCACTGATATCTGTTTGTCTTAAAAAATCTTAGCCAAAGTTTAAATGTTTTTACATGATATTTTGAAATAAAACTGTGAGTTGCTTCATTCTGATTTTGTAAATTAAATACAGGAGTATCATGTTTGTGGATGTTGAGTCTGGATTACAACACAGGGGGACAGATCCAGTTGGAAGTTCATGTGATATATATTTCTATGGTAGCTAGACGAAACACAATATTTGTGCTCAATTAATTTGTTCTTTAATTTGAAGACGAATTTTGAGGGAATGGAACGATGCCCTGTTATGAATGAGGCACTTTGTTGGAGAAAGTACATTTAATAGATTCATATTTAAATTGATAATAATTAACATATGTGTAGAAAAAGTTGCCATGAATTACAATTTATGCAGTTATTGAGTTCTATTAATTTATGTGGGAAAATTAAAGCTGATTTAATTAGTTTAATGATTTTTCAATAGCATATTGTTCTTTCAATTTGAGTTTCATGTAGTTGTGCATTAGTTCCAAATTTAGTGACAATGGACATTGGCCATAGTTTCACATTTCTTGAACTGGTTTGGTCGTTGGAGGAAAATTACTGTGTGCAATGAGTAATTATTATAGACGTCCTTGAAGAAACTCCATAATTGATCTTTAATGTATGTACCATTGTTCTTGATAGCAACAACTACAAGGGAAAATATATGTGTCTATAATTAATTGTACTTAACACTGTTGAACTTTTATCTGGAATATTATTGATAAGAAATTTGATGACAGTCTGTGTTTTAATGTTGCCTAGTGATTGGATCAAGTTCATGCCCCAAAGGTCAAATAGATTTGTCAATAACTATAATCCACTTACTGGGTCTTATGATTTGAAATCAATCTTTCCATGATATCTGTGCAAGCTGACAGCTGTAATATGAGTAACATATTTTTGAATTTATCACAAATGTTGATTCCAAGAATATGTAGTAACAAACATGAGTTAAATATATCTAGTGCCATAATTGCTTTCAGACTTGTTTGTCAGCTTTTTTTTATAAATTGAAATGTATGTTTGTTTATGTCTTATGTGAAATTATTGTCATTATTTATTTAAGTGTCTGTTTAAACAGATTATATGACAAATTGTATATACATAATTTCTGAGTACATCAGGTGTGGAAACAACACCGAGATAACCTTACAAGCACAATTTTAGGAAATTGGGATAATGTGTTATTAAATAAAAAGTGATGGCATCAAACATATTCTCCGTCATAAATTATTATAAGCTTTATGTACAAAATATGAATTAATTATGCTATAAATATTTTTAGAATAAATATTTTGAAGACAATTTCAAAAATCATGTAGTTTCAATGTATTTTTGATATATATATATATATCGAATTTACGAAGATGTATTTATAGGAAATATGCCAAAACATTCTTGCCAAAAACAGAAAACGTTTATGGTGCATTTTTTGGACGAACTTTTAGTTCTGCAGTTTTTAACCTGTGCTGATTTGGTATTACTGGGAATGTAATATACTGAAATAAAACACTCAGAAATTCATTAAGTATATGAGGTTCATGACGATATTAATGATGACTGAATTACAGTACATTGCATGATTACCCATACATGTTAATTTAAAACTTTGCATACAGCTTCTAAACGTGCCTTTCATTGACCTGTTTGGCCAATGTCGCTTGCTCAGTCATATATCCTGTTATGTGCGTATACTGCAATTTTGATCGATTATCTTTTGATAAAACGGATGTAGTTGTTTTGAAGGTGACAAAAATTGAAATTGTGATTTCTATTTCAGGAGCATATGAAGTGATTGGGGCTAAGTCATTGGAAAACGTTGACTTTGTATCTCTAGAAGATGGCCATCACCTGTCAAAAAGGCAGGTTTCGAACCAGAGCAACAATAAATGGAAGATTAACGTTGACAAGCTATTTAAAAATTTGCCATTCAATGATGAAAAACACTTCCCGACGTTGTTCGATGGCGAAGAGTTCGTCAATGACACAGATGTTGCTATGGAATTAGCGAACACCACCCAAGTTCATGTCATTGAGGTTTCAAATCAACATATTTCATGTACAATTTCCCTGTATTTATTGCAACAAATGTTTCTCATTGAATAATTTTTAAATGCTGTGCCAACAGGATCATCACACGTATTACAACAGCACTGTGCTGTTGGAACCCCATCTGTCTGCTATTTATTGGGTGGATTTGGATAACATGTCTCAAGGTGTCACCCATGAAATGCTGTCCAAGTCGTATAGAAAAGCAGCGGTGAGTGAAATGGCTGTGTTGAATATAAAACGCTAATATGTTTTGCTAAAATTGTAGTTTTTTTTTCTGCAGACTATTAATCTGTCATTTGATTTTCCATTCTATGGACACATAGTCAGGAATGTAACCATTGCTACTGGCGGTATGTGATACGGTGACGTAATAAAAGCGGGATAAAATGTTTCCCAATTTGTCAAGCTGAACAACAAAATTCATTCAGTCTCTGATGTTATATTCTTATAAATGAATAAAATCAATTCCAATCCGTTCTGAGCTAACATTTTATACATGTTCAAAGTTTTTTGAGCCCTAATTGGCACACATAAACAAGTGTGACTGGCCGGTTTGAACATTTTAGAGGTCCCCTCAATAAACAACTGTACCCAACCTCCAGGTGGTAACAAATGTTTCAGCCCTTGTTGTGCATTTTGGAAGGTTTTAGCACCACCTGGAGAAATCTGTAATTTTTGCAGTGCAGTAGTTTTAATAATAAATTATACAAAACCTAGTTAATGATCAGTGTTTATTAACAAATTACTACATCGTATTAATTCATTTCATTCATTTCATTCATTTAAAGCATTATGAGTTGCCTGAATGCGTAGTTATTTTTATAAGATTGGTGTTTGTTGTTGAGCTTATAAGAGCGCCTTATAACTGGGATTCAAATACTTGATTAACAATTAGTGTGGACTATAAGATCATGTTAAATTAACTTGGTAGGCTTTATATACACTGGAGATTACATGCACAGCTGGCTGGCATCAACTCAATATATAGCACCTTTGATGGCAAACTTTGATACAAGATTGGGAGAGAAATCACACGTCAGATATGCCGACAATGGTAGATACGGCAAATGAAAATGTGGGATTGTTTTAAGGAATTATCTACAAATAGTATATTTTATGTTGCGGTTTCAGGCACACATTTCATCGTGCAGTGGGAGGATGTTGTCCTGCAGGATACAACAGATGGTATCGTTGGATGTATACAGAATTGAAATTGGACGCAGGATTTGTTGTCATAGTGATGCTTCATGGTGTTGTTTACTGTTATTAGCTGGCTCATTCACTTTTCAAGTAATCCTCAAGGACAATGGTGATATCATTTTTGTTTATAAGACGGTAAAATTTCGTTGGTAGATCATATGTTATCAATAAGGTTACTTGTGATTTGAGCGTGTTGATTTGTCTTAATAGATTCCTGTTTCCATCCAAGCAATTCCTGACGAAGAACATCCCGTTAAGGTTGGGCTCTCCGACGCGTACATCATTGAAAGGACATTCTTTTGTAAGCCCGTTTGATTTTTTCCCTTCCTTGTGTTTTATTAATTATGGAATTTGTTTTTAGATCTGAAGAAAGTCATTTATGAATACCATCGGATAGAGATTAGAAAGGAAAAGATCAACAATGATACTGCTGTCTATTTGAAGGCGTTACCTAGTGCGTAATTCCTTATTTAATTCACTTCTTGTGTGGGCCAACATTGAAAAAAGTCAATACTAAGCATCAAAACACTAATCTGTTTGCAGATTGCTTGGCACAAAAAACCTGTAAATCATGTTTGACAACAGAGACAACATTAGTTTGCGAATGGTGCGAACAAGCGCAGCGGTGTTCGGATGGGATGGATAGACATAGACAAGATTGGGTGATCAAAGGATGTGAAAAACAACTGGTAATTGGCCCATTTGCTAGTGACATGTAAAACAATACTTGCGTGTACAGTAACGTGAAATGTATGTTTTGTAGAATGATCGCTCGTGTTTGGGGCCTGCGGGAAACGAATCTCCAAATTACAATTCACCCTCAACACATACATCGACAGGTAATAATGTGTTCTTTTCAACATGCAGATCTGGTAAGATATTATTGGTTTTCTGCAAGTTGTTGAAGATACTCTAAAGGTGAACTGACAAGGTTTTGTAACCTACCCTGGAAAGTTTGTAATTCTATAGAATTGATACCAATAAAACGATTGGCACAAACAAAACTTGTTAAAAATTGTTAAAAAAAGTTAACGAGTAGTTAAAGAGGGTGGTGTCATCTCGCTGGTGTCACAGTGTCCCGTTTTGGTAAAATTTGAATTTTCAGCCAATGAGGCCAAGCACCTCTGCGGTTTCAGCCAATGGCAGAGCTTGTCAGTGGCGCTCCAGTGTACATCTCTCGCAATATACTACTCCGATATGAAACTAAATAATGCATATCTCTGGTAATAATTCAAATGGCCTCACAAATAGGGACAATGATCCTAAATTAGTGGCAATCAAATGCTAGTTTTTCAGGTGGTTGCAAAATCTTGTCAGTTCACCTTTAAGAAAATTAACCAAATTACAAATAAATTTTTGTAAAATACTTTGGGCAAAGTTTAAAACATTGAAGTGTATTTGTTTTGAGATTTTTGTGATTTAGTTCAGTCAGTGTGTAAATGAAGTGGTAAGGTCATTCATTCCAGGTCAAACAGAGTATTTTTCTGAAATGTTGATGGTAAATGGTGCATGCGGTATGTGTGCTTGGCCAGCGGCATGTGCTATATAGTAAAGTTTTATGTTTCAGTTTTCCTTCATATACCAAAATTATATGTATTGCTGCTTTCTGTTAACTTTGAAAATGATATGTGCAACCTGCAGAATTTCTGTAACTTGGATTTTATGGGTCTACAACATAAGATTTCAAATTTTGTGCCTGCTGATAATTCAAGAACAGTATCAAAAAATACAAATTGTACAAATGCTTTTATACAAAACATGTTATATGAGGGCTAACTGCGCATGTAATTGTAATGTGTAGTTGGTGATGGTATATCATCCATGTAGAAAAACTATTTCCACCGGCATCCTCAGATGCAACTGCACCTTCCACTTCCTCTTCCACTTTTTCTTCTGATCTTGCGAGCACTAGTTACCCGACTATTGTAGGCATTACTCCAGAAACTGGCAGTTTTGATGAGTATAAAGGTACATATAGTGTAGTGTAGCATTGGCTTTTTAGATTATGCTTGTAAATCACTGCATGTGAATCCAAAGTTCTATATTCTTGGCTGCTTTCTTTGATATACGACTTTGAAATATCAACATCATCTTGCCAATAACCGGTTCAAACATTTAATGTGCATTGTTTACAGGTTCAAAGTCCTCTGTAGGTACATCGGGAGTGATTGCCATTCTGTTGGCTGTTATCGTGTTGGTTGCTATGGCTGGTTGGATAGTTTATGCATACAGAAATCCCCATACTCCATCGGGACAAATGATCATAAAGGTAAGCTTTGTGTTTAGCGATGTCATCAAGAATACTAATCTGAGATTACAGTTTTCAGTTGATCTGCCTTATGCTGTAAGTTTCCCAATAATGTGCAAAGTCTGAGAATTTGGTTTTAACAATAAATAACTGTCAATTTATGTTAGGTACACGTTTTAAATTTGCCAGCACATATCAAAAAGTCTTATTTGGTATTAATTGATTTCATTTATTATTATATTTCAAATTTCACCCGTCGAAAAATAAAATTAGACCTAGTGCTTCATGTTTCGCTTCTACCCATATTGATTCTCCACTCCATTATAGCTAAAACCTCTTGTGATGACATTATGATAACGGTGTTTGGGTTGCATAATACACTGCATGTCCTTGGCAGTCTCCGTATTTACTAGATCCACAACTGTGCTGCAACTTGGTTAATATTTTGAACGCATGTGGACGTTCTTAGGCCTTCAGCCTCTTTTATTGTAGGTAGGTACTTGAATTGCACAACCCATTTCATCTGTGTTTATTCAATAAATTTGGACTTTGAGGCATCAATTTTCTACTCTGATCCCTCTGTTCCAAATGTCATAGGCCTTCCAAAAAGGGGCCATCGTGAATTTTGTAATGGCTTTAGCCTAAATGTGGCAAGTCTATAATGAAAAAGAACGATTCAGTTTTAGCCAGGCTGCTCAATACAAATAGCTTTGTAAACATCAAACCATGCTGTGTAGTGTGGTTTTTTATTTAGTTTCTGGCCTTCATTTACCATAAATAACTTGGTAATGTATTTGAAAAATTGTTTGCAAAGAGCATCTTGTACCCTTATGGCTTGTTCAAAGAAACATTTATTTTCCGTTGGACTAAATTGAAAATAATTTTTGTCGCTGTAGCTTTTTAGTATTCAAGCTTGATTCACATAATTTAATGGGAGGTAACTGATCATCAACAGACCTAACTGAATTGTGTTTTTCTTTATGATATAGTACCGACCAACACAATGGCACTGGGCGAAGGGAGAGACGCCGTATACTGCAGCTTCTGTTCATATTTAACGCACACGAACACTAGTGGATTTCGACCAATAATGCTGCCATTCGGAAGCTATTTCAAATCAAGGCTCAAATTTAGGTAATGCACACTAACGTCACTCAAATTCTACACGTGCCTTCCCGCTAAGCTGCACTCAGGTGATCCATATCTGTGTAAATATATTTCCATACTTGTGTGAGCAGCTGTGAACTTGTACAAATTTTACATTGTTAGCTTTTCAGTCTACAAGAATGGTGTATTATTGTGTGTGCTGTTGTAATAACGCTAAGTGTTTCAATGGGTGATGGATGAAGGTGATGGGATGGTTGCGACAGTGAGGCATCGTCGATTTGAATACTGCGCAATTACACACAACTAAAGTTTCCAATCAATTGTGCCATTGTCATTTTAAATATTGATCTCGTTCTCAAGTCATCAAAAATTAATGCATGCTTTTTTATAATTACTAATTAGAAATTGAAAATTTGGCACGCAAAGTGTACTTGGATATCGATGAATCGATTTATTGAGTGTGTGCGCTTTTTAATTTCTACTTCAGTAGTTACCAACGCAGTTTATACGAGGATGAATTTTTCGTGATCGTTTTTACGTGTTCAATTTATTAATTTTCTAGAAAGGTATTTTGTCAGTGTGGTATTTGTTTTGTCTGAAGTTCGCGTGGTTGTCGATTTCTTTTCAAAATTACCAGTTTTTACAACATATCATTTGGTTTTACAATATGAGAAACCGTGAACTGGCAATGACCTTTTGGAGATGCGTAATGGACAATCACAACTAGAGGCTGAGTAGATCAAGAAATAAGAATTGCAAATTGACAATTTTTGTCGTTTGTAGTTATGTGCATATTGATTAATCTCACCCCTCAATAACTGTGCCTTAGTGTTTTGTATACCAAGGGTTTCTTATTCAGTATGATGTTTTTGATAGTGTTGTTGTGTGGAATGCAATAAAACAATTTTTATGATATTCATTATTGCCAAATTGACATTTTGTATCATTCCAAAGCTGTTCTGTGAAACACATTGGCCCTTTATCAGGAATTTAATTATATTTTAGGCAAATTGAACTATAAGTTTCCTGGTTCCTAAGAATTCCGATACACGGAATACATGCTTTAATTCATATTTAGATGTACTAAAATAAATGTGTAGGTTTTCTTCGGTTATCATTTCCAATAGTTACCTACAAGTTCATGTCAAAAGTTTAGAAACACACAGCTATCATCATGCATCATGCATATGAAAATGTTTTGTAACCCTTGTGGTCAACGTGATGATGTAAATCACAAATACTAAATGAAGTTTGCACTTTGCTCTTCCTTATGAATTACCTGATTTCCTTTTTGATTAATTATTTCCCTCTTTCTGAGGGTTAGTTTATGCGTACTGTGTTGCATAAGTTTAGAAACGTAGCATTTGTGTTTCAAAAGTTTAGAAACATCACATTTATTACAAGCAAATGCAAATAATATGTCATAATAACACGAAA
>JAQIWR010000137.1:0-28194 GCA_034695945.1 Glomeris hexasticha
GGGAAGCAAGCGCATCAATTTGCGGCCAACCACAGCGCTTGCACCTCCTCTAACCGTAGGTTATATATAGCTCATTGTTGTAACCAAGCTCACTATATCCGAGGTCACTGTAACAGATATCAGTGAACACTGTGTTTAGGTTGTTATAACTTTGATGTGGCTATGCGTGCAGTGAGAAAGTTCGTTATATGCGAGGTCCACTGGTTGTTGTTGTATAGTGTATTTTATAAATTGATCAGTAGAATATACCACTGTAAACGAATAGATATGAAGTGTAAAATGACCAGGTAGATATTGTGTTAACTTTTTTGCGGAAATAAAAGTTGTTCTTTATTCAAGGAGTATGGTCAAATTGCAAACTACCATACAAGCCAGCGCTCTTGTCTACCTCAGCGCTCCATTGCGCATGCGCATGCGCATATCCTGGGAGCTCCATTGGGTTGCGTTGATTCACAGTTGTCAATGGAGGGAGATGTAATCACATTGATGTAATCGACGCATGCACAGTTTTTGGGATGCTGAGTTGCGAAGCTCGCTGGCTTGTGTGGTATGATGTTGAGTAGGTATGAGCGCTGGGTTGTGTGGATGTGCTGAATTGCGGGGACCGCTTGCTATGTAGGATGCGGAGTAGATATGAGCGGATGCTGGACAGGATGCTGAACAACATGAAGCTCTGGCTTGCTAGGTAGGATGCTGAGTGCGTACGAGCGCTAGCTTGCTATCTTGGATGAGTAACATGCTGAGTAGCATGAAGCGCTGGCTTGCATGGGTAGGATGCTGGACAGCAATAAGCGCAGGTTGAATGAAGATCGGATGCTGAGTAGCAAGGAGCGCTGGCTTGTTTGGTTGGGATGCTCAGTTGCGAGGATCACTTGCTTTCTTGGTTGGGATGCTGAGTAACTGGGACCGCTGGCTTGTGTGGTAGGGTGTTGAGTAGGTTGAGTAGGATTGAGTATATGAGCGCTGGGTTGTATGGATGGGATGTTGAAAAGGTAGGAACACTGGCTTGTATCAAGGAGGTTACACCCCCAAAACTTCCAACCTCCTTGGCTTGTATGGATAGGATGCAGAGTAGCTGGGAGCGCTGGCTTGCATTCATAAGATGCTGAGTAGCATAAAGCGCTGGCTTGCGTGGGTAGGATGCTGGACAGCAAGAAGCACAGGTTATGAAGATCGGATGCTAAGTAGTAAGGAGCGCTGGCTTGCATATTTGGCTGTTGTTCGGTACCAATGTGGTTGTGACGAGTTACGAGCTTATTCGCAGGCCGGGACGAGTGCAATTTGTTATCAAAATACAGATTTGCAGCCCATGCCGGCCTGAGATGGGCACCCTGTATATAGTGAACACAGCTGGAAAAAGTAGTTGACTGTTTTATATAGGTGCAGAATGTAAATGTGACGAGTTGAATTGGAGGTTGACTATAGCAGGCCGGGACGAGTGCAATATGTGATGAACATTGTGACCAGATTGCGCAAGACCTGACCGGCCAAAGTCACTCCATCACTTGCAGTTTCTTATATCCGAGGCTAATCTGTTTCGGTCGTAAAACACTTGCTGCTGTCAAGCCACATCCAATCTGTAATTTGTCACAACCCTTTCTTACCTTGGCACAACAATACATCTTATCCTTGGATGACGAAATTCGTTCTCCACGCTTAACATCGGTTACAGTGACCTCACATATATAACATGGTTTAATTACAAATTAAATTAAAATAGAAAGTCTTAGTTTATTGCATGAATAGAAAACAATGCGGAGATTGATATACGAGACAATGAAGAGCAACCTCGGTTATAGTGAATTGTATGCAGAATTCTTTAAAATTCGCAATAAATGTATTTTCTGCGGTCTGGCCAGATGATATTGCAAAGGTGAAATCACATTTTGTTCGGTAACTCTGGATATAATAAAAAGAAGATCACAAGAATTCAGCTGTATAGTACTTGGATTATATCGCTGGGGTGAAATAATATTTTATTGGACAACTCTGTTAATAGTGAACTTTGGGTATAATGAACTTGGGATACAGTGAATCATTAGAGAGATTTCCTTAAATTTGACAACATTTAAATAGTTTAAGTTCCGTATAATGTCTACATTACTTTTTGCTTGACAACTCTGTATATAGTGAACTTAGGGTATAGCGAATTAATACTCAGATTTCCTTAAAGTTCGCTAAAAACAATTTTATTCTTCCAGGTACTATTATTGTTCGGATGGAATCATTTATTATTTGGAAACTATATAGTGAACCTCGGATATAGCGAACTGTTTTTATGATCACCTAAAATTGAAGTGAAACCCAATATTTGTGTAAATATCATTCGATAAAACTGGATAAAGAATGTGTGTTTGCTTTGAATTGGCCCCAAAATGGCGTCCAAGGATTAATTACACTATTGTGTGCGTTGAATTGACCTCAAAATGGCGTCCAGGGATAATTACACTATCGTACGTGTGCTTTGAATTGGCCCCAAAATGGCGGCCAGGGATAATTACACTATCATTTGCTTTGAATTGACCTCAAAATGGCGTCCAAGGATTAATTACACTATCGTGTGCTTTAAATTGGCCCCAAAATGGCGTCCAGGGATAATTACACCATTGATTACACCATCGTTTAACTTTGAATTGACCTCAAAATGGCGTCCAGGGATAATTACACTTTAGTTTGCTTTGAATTGACCTCAAAATGGCGCCCAAGGATTGATTACACCAAGTTACACTATCGTATGGTTTGAATTGGCCTCAAAATGGCGTCCAATTTGCAGTTGTCTCCATTCTTTTACCATTTATACGTACACTTTATCCCAACAATATATGTAAATATAAACATATAAAACTGAATTACCAATATTGTGTGCTTTGAATTGTACCCAAAATGGCGTCCAATTTGGAGTTGTCCCCACTCTGCATGCATTTATCCATAGACTCCGTGCCAACCCATTACCCTGTCATTCGATACCAGCAAACTTTTCTCTTGCTTTTCGAAACATCTGTCCAGAAACTGACCGGAAACGAAAGGTCATCACCTCCCGCAACCAACCAGGTCCCCAATCAGGTCCTACCCTAGTTTCGTGCCCCATTTGAAGGACAGCTGAGAGTTTGTCCTTAGGGGTTCTGGGAACCATACTTGAATATACAGGGTGGAAAAAAATTCAAAAAAGTGATTTGGGTGCAAGCAATGGGCACAAAAGCTGTGGGAGGGGTCCAAACCACCCCACTCTTGTATTGTGTGGTTATTTTTGGATCTGGGTGCACCCCCCCCCCCCACCCCCCCCTCAATACTTCAAAGCTGCTCGTTAGAAGTAAGGTAAAAGTTTAAGGGCTATTTGGGTTGGTATTGGGGTGGGAAACGGAAGCTTTTGGGGGCTGTTGGCCCTAGGGTTACTCAATGTAGGTACATGGTTGGGTTGGTGAAACGATCCTGAAACCAGGTGCAGTGGCCGGAACAAGCTGCACACATGGTTGCTGTTCATCTTGGTCTTCTTTAGTGAAAGGGCCCTTTGTGAAAACATTCTCCTTTTCATAGTGTGCATGTGTGTGTCAACAAAAATGAGGACAGCAATAGGAAAAAGTTGCTTTCAAAGCATGTCCTTGATGGTTCCTAGAAGTCCTAAGATGGGTGACAAGAGCACGAAACTCATTATAATAGTTAGGGCATAGTTAAGGACCCAATTCAATAATTCCAACTATTATTTTCTATATATTTTCTATGGATATTCAATAATTTTGGTTGCAATTTGTTAGTAAAAGGTTTTTAAAGGTGAAGATGGTTGCATGGCAGCGCTACCAAGCGGGCGGGATGTACATCTGCATGCCAAATACTACTTCAGAACCTCACTGTGACCAAAGTTTAAAAGCTACAGGCTTGAAATTTTTTTTGGTTATAGAATACCATAACATCTTCATCGACTTGAAGAGATTTTTTTAAAACAAAGTTTGGTTTATTTTATTTTTAATAAAAATTGAAATTTTTTGGCTATTTTAATTTCTTTGAAGAAAACTTCAGATATAATTTGAAAAATCTCTTCAAGTCGACGAAGATGATAGGGTATTCTACATTCACAAAAGTTTCAAGCATGTAGCTATAAAACTTTGGTCACAGCAGTTTCTGGTATAATATTTGGGCAACACTAATGATGCAAATAATGACATTTAAATTGGTTGAATGGAGATACAAGTAAATACTTTGTTGCTTTGTTGAATATGTAGTACTCTATAGTGATTTGGTAAGCTAATGAACTAATGCAAACCTGTTCCTGTGTAGTTGTGTTTCTTGTTTCACATGCAAATGCTATGCTAATAAATGTACAGTAGTCATAATAACACTATGACGTCATAAAAGTCACATTCCACTTTCAAAAATCCTTTTTTTCTATTGCAATATAAAATGGTTGGAATTTAAAAGTATACACAAAAGAAATGATAGTATTGACCTGATAATTATTTAAGACTTTTGGACGTAATTATTAAATTACCCCTGTGATGATTTTATCAAAAACAATAAATATCTATTGAAATTATGAGTGAAAAAAGTTTGGAATGCATTGTAAATTACAAGGAATGTACATTTTTTATTATGCGATTTAAATGGAACTTTTTAATGTCAACTCCCTTTGCTACAAAAATTCCTTTACAGTCAGCAACTACTTTTTTCTATGGTAATAACCGGATAAAAATTTACATGATATTAAATTATTAAGGATTGTTAATTTCCCTGTTATTGGTCAACTGTTTCAGTGGTCCTATACTATCACATAATTCCCTTACAGTCAACTTTCAACTGGAAAAAATCATTGAGGTCCTTTAATTATGATTCTTATCATTTGGCCCATTCGTTTTTCTAACTTATTCATTTTATTCCATCTTTCTGCTGCTAATGGAAGGGTCCTATGTCCTAGTTGGGTCCTAGTTGGGTCCTAGGCCCTAAGTTGCCAAAAAGGTCTTCCCATAGGTGCCCTTTTGATGTTGGCCTTTACTAAAAGAAGCTGTCGGTTCTTAAAAGGAGTCTTAAAAGTGTCCTAAAGGGGTCCTAAAGGTTCCCTAAGGTGCCCAAAGGTTCCCAAAGGTGTTCCCAAAGGGCCCAAAAGGAGTGTTAAATAATAAGTAGCTACATTGTTACACTGACACACCTGGAGGTGTTGGACAAGGTCAGTGGCTCACCCTCAATGGGCACTCACCCTAAGGTCCATTCAGGGCTACCGTTATAAATGGGGTCATGCGGGCAAAGGGGCTAACAAACTACACCCTCAATGGTACCTCGGTAGGGCCTCTAAAAGGGACCAATTGCACCCGAAAAATAAGCCTACTTTTGCTTTTTGCTCCGAATCCCAACAGATAGTCATGTCAATCATTTTGGCCCTTACATTGCGAGCAAGAATAGGAGTCGTATAGTGTTACAAATGAGAAAAAGTAGTTGGATCTTACCAGGGCATGTAACTTTAGGGCTCCCTTTAGGTCCTTTTAGGTCCTTTTCGGTGAAATAAGGCACATTTTGGCACCTCCAGGTGCTGGAAAAGGGTCCTAACTTACTTTTCTTAACTTAAAAGGGTCCTAACTTAAAAGGACCTTGTTTGAGGCCCTTTTAGGTGCCTTTTGGAGCAGCTTCTGGGTGTGTAGAACTGGTAGAACAGCAGTGACCATTGGCTACTTGACAGAATGAACAGCAACTGGTGATTGGTAACAGCAATGAAAGAAGGAAAAATAAGAAAGGAAGGAAGGAGGAAGGAAGGAAGGAAGGAAGGAAGAGGAGGAGAAAAGAAAAGAGCTCATCTCTTTTCATGCAGGATATATTCCCGAAAGAAATTTTCCTCTTCCCTAATCCAGATTTATGTTGCAGTTCATACAAATCAATGTACAAATTCTCCCTACTCACTAACTTTACGTGATGTGCCAATAGAGTTGAGAGTTTGTTAGTTGTATATGTATGTATATATGTATCCAATTAAGGCACTAAATCACTACGAAGGTGTGTTGGCAGTAAGCAAAGGATTCAGTGATTCATTTGCAAATTAAATGAAATATTCTGCTTACGAGGAAATGGTTAGGAGAATTTAGAGTTCAATCATGGCATTGTAAGTTTGATGGGAATGTATAGCGGAGTTTAATTTATGGAATTAATTGAAAGTTTAAAGGAGAATTTAGAAGCATGACATGTATGGAATTGTACGTCTTAGGAGAATTTAGAACCAAGGTATATGTATGGAATTGTACGCATTAGGAGAATTTAGAGACAAATCGTGGATGCTATTGTAATTTTTGGGAGAATTCGGAGACAAAACTTCAGGAGAATTTAGAGGGGTTTAAATTATGGAATTGAAAGTTTTTAATGGAGAACTTAGAGCTACATAAGTAATGGAATTTAGAACCAAGACATTGTTGGAATTGTAAGTTTTAGGAGAATTTAGAGGTTTAATTTATGGAATTTAAAGTTTAATTTATAAATTTGAGCTACATAATTAATGGTTGTTTATGTTTTAGAAGAATTTAGAACCATGACATGGATGAAATTATAACCTTCAGGAGAATTTAGATGAGTGCAATTTATGGAATTGAAAGTTTAAAGTAATTTAATATGGTTTAGGAGAATTTAGAACAAAGACATGAATGAAATTGTAAGTTCAAGGAGAATTTAGAGACAAAACGTGGATGTAGTTGTAAGCTTTAGGAGAATGTAGAACCATGACGAGGATTTAATTGTAAGCTTTAGGAGAATTTGGAGACATAACATGAAATTGTAAGTTTCAGGAGAATCTAGATGAGTTTATTAATTTATTGAATTGAAAGACCAATGGAGAAATTAAATTGTACTAGATAAGTAATGGGATTTGTATGTTTAGGAGAATTTAGAACCATGACATGGATGGACTTGTAAGTTTAAGGAGAATTTAGAGACCAAACATGAAATTATAACTTTCAGGAGAATTTAGAGGAGTTTAATTTATGAAATTAAAACTTTTTATGGAGAAATTGAAGAGCTACATAAGTAATGGAATTGTAATTCTTAGGAGAATTTGTAACCATGATATGGATTTAAATTGTAAGCTTTAGGAGAATTTAGAGCATGAATGCTACTTTCAAGTGTAGCTAGGGAGAATTTAGAACTCAGTCATTGAATGGAAAATTTCTGCAGATTTTATTCATGGAATCATAAAATTAAAAAATACCACATTGTCAAGTTCTTCTATAGATGGCCCTTGATTGTAATTTGAATATTAAAGAAAGTTGAGTTTAGAGTTAAAGCCAATGGTCTTTTTCTGACTGCTGTATAAGAATGCCACTGTGTTGGTGCATCACAGTTACAAGGCTTGGCCCTTTGACAAATGCAGGGCTTGGTTGGCCTTGGGTTTGGGCTTGAAAGATTTTTCGCTCAAAGGGCCCATTGAAATGTGGGTGCAGAGCTAGATGATTTACATCTGAAAAGGTGTTCAGAAAAGGGACCAAAGCCAGTCAAGTCCTTGTACACAAAGTACAAAGCACTGCAACCTCTTTTCTTCGTATTTTTCTATGTTTGGTGCACTAAGATGGCCGCCAAAGCGGCCATCTTGCAGCCAAAACACTTTCCAATCACTTTGACGAGTGGGGATAATATGGAACAGCCACCAGGTGGCGCTGTTGGCGACTTGTTTACTCCAATATTTCTGACTCGTTTTTGACCAACCCCATTTATATGCCCCCCCCCCTCCTTGTTGAGGCCACTTTTGGGGCCACCCTTCTAAATTCTCCTTCCATTATTTTTTTTATTTTTCCATCCCTTCTTTTCTTTTTCTTTCTTAGATGCACCCTCTCCCCCCCCCCCTTCACTTTTCCGCCATTTTCTTCATTCTGTTTTCAATATTTCAGCCCTGTGTTGAAACGGTGACAAACAAACATTAATATTAAGTAAAAATAGGAAGATGTTTTTTTTTTACATTTGTTTAGGATTATTTACTATTATGCTTTTGAAAAATAAAATGGAACTCGCTACATGGTGGAAACAGTTTTTGAGTGGGAATTAGTATATGGTGGAAAATGTAGAATATTTTGAAAATCACAATTTTTTAGAATATTTAACACATTTTTGTTACAATTCGGTAGAAAATGAACACATTTGATTTACACAGTAATGCAGAAACTTAAAAACCATTTTGGAAAGTTTGTGTTGAAAATTGAAGGAAAAAAATTGGAACATTTCTGCAGAAAAATGCAAAACATTTTGGAACATTTCTGTAGAAAAATGGGGAAAAAACATTTTGGAACATTTCTTTAGAAAATTGCAAGACTTTTGAAACATTTCTGCAGAAAATGGCAAACTTTTTTGACACAATTGTACATAAATTTGAAACCTTTTTTGGTACATTTAGTATGTAGAAAATTGCAAACCTCTTATTGTGAATAATATGCAGAAAATTTAACACATTCTGCCGGAAATTACAAAACTTTTGGAACATTTTCGTAGAAAATTGCAAACCTGTTTTGGAACATTTTTGTAGAAAATTACAAAAAATGTTTGGAACATTTTTGTAGAAAATTACAAAAATGTTTGGAACGACTGCAGAAAATGGCAAACCTTTTTTGCAACATTCTGTAGGAAATTGCAAAACGTTTTGGAACACTTTTGTAGAAAATGACAAAACATTTTGGGCATTTCTGCATACAAATGCACAACTTTTTGGAACATTTCTGTAGATAATTGCTAAACATTTTGGAACATTTCTGCAGGAAATTGCAAACCTTTTTGGAACAATTCTGCAGGAAATTGCAAAACGTTTTGGAACACTTCTGCACAAAATTTAAAACAATCTGCATTGAATAGCAAATCTTTTGGAACATTTCTACAGCAAATTGTAAACATGATTGTAACATTTCCGCACAAAATGGCAAATGTTTTCTGCAACAATTGTGCAGAAAATGGAATCATTTTTCTGCACAAACTTAATTTTCACATTTTTCTTTACTAAACCCTATACAATTGCAGTTAGTTTCACAACTGTTCAACATTTTTAGTGCTTTCTATACAACAACAAGTTTGAACATTTGAACATGTACAAAGCGAGGTGTTTTATTACAGCATTTCACTTTCAGAGAACTGCTCAATTTTACAAAGTGCCCAAAAACACGTAGGGGGTAAAATGCATAAAACGCATAATGGCTATTCTTGAGAAACGTTTGTCGTTATAACTTTCAACTTATTATTATACACACACAGGTAAGGTAAGGTGAGGTGAGGCTTTTTGTGAGTGCAACACAAAAAAATATGGGCAGGTTTTTTTTAAAGAAATAACCCTGTAGAGCAAGACAGGTTTATTAGTATCCTATGCTCTTTATACGCCTTTGAACACCAAAGTTAGGGTTAAAAACTAGGGAAAAAAGCACAAAAAGGTAACCACAAAAGAACATTGAAGGTCATCTAATTGCACCACTTCAAACAAACAACGAATTACCTATGAAACTTGTGCCATGTTTAATAAATGCCAATGAATATAGATTTTTGAGCTTCATTGAAAGTTTTTTATTCATGATATAAAATTACAAAACTTTTTGGAACATTTGTGTAAAAAATGTCATATCTTTTTGAAAAATTGCAAATCTTTTGGAACATTTGTTTAGAAAATTGCAAAACTTTTGGAACATTTGTGTAGAAAATGTAACATATTCTGCAAAGAATTGCAAAACTTGTAACATTTGTGTAGAAAATTGCAAAACTTTAGGAACATTTATGTAGAAAATGGCAAAACTTTTTGTAGCATTTGTGTAGAAAATTGTAAATCTTTTGGAACATTTGTGTAAAAAATGTCATATCTTTTTGTAAAATTGCAAAACTTTTGGAACATTTCTGCAGTAAATTGCAAAACTTTTGGAACATTATTGTAGAAAATTGCAAAACTTTTGGAACATTTCTGTAGATAATTGCAAAACTTTTTGGAACATTTCTGTAGAAAATTTTGAAACATTTGTGTAGATGGTGGAATCAATGGTAGAATTCAAATGTTTTGGAACTTTGTGTAGAAAATTGCAAATATTCTAGAACATTTCTTTAGAAAATTGCAAAACTTTTGAAACATTTCTGTAGAAAATGTGGATAACCTTTTAAAACATTTGTGTAGAAAATAGCTAATAATTTTGGAACATTTGTGTAAAAATGTCTAATCTTTTTGGAAAATGGCAAAACTTTTGGAACATTTCTGCAGAAAATTGCAAAAATGTGGAACATTATGTAGAAAATTGCAAAACTTTTGGAACATCTGCTGAAAATTCAATACCTTTTGGAACATTTGTGTAGAAAATTGCTCAACTTTTTGGAAAATTGCAAAACTTTTGGTACATTTGTGTAGAAAATTGCAAAACGTTTGGAACATTTGTGTAGAAAATGTAACATATTCTGCAGACAATTGTAAAAGTTTCTGCAACATTTCTGTAGATAATTGCAAAACTTTTTGTAACATTTCTGTAGAAAACTTTTGGAACATTTGTGTAGTATTCAAATGTTTTGGAACATTCTGCAGGAAATTGCAAAACAAAGTCCAAAACTTTTTAAACATTTCTGTAGCAAATTTCAAATCTTTCTTGAACATTTGTGTAGAAAATTATTGTTGTATTAATATTAATATTATTTTGTTACTTTTTTGGACCATTGACTATACGATTAATATTTTTAAAAACCTCTCTATGCTGGAAAAAGCGTCTATTGTTCCAAAATTTCCTCTTTTGTATTTTTCTTTCACATTCCACCATAGACAGGTAGCTTGAACTGTATCTGTACAAGTTACATATGGACAATGTTAATTATTGCTGTTCCATATAAACAACTTGATGACGTCACTCTTGTGCGATTTATCTGTGACGTTTGTGTTTTTGCAACAGGGGTCAACAAAAAATGGGTGAAAAGTAGTTGCACCACCCGCCCACTCACACTTACACTTACACTCACACATACACACCTTGAGGCTGTACAAGAGTCACTGTCGTGTTGCACAATTTGTACTCAAACCAGCACGTTTATTATTAAATAAAACTGAAACTTGTATTTTTAACATGTATACCTATAGCTATTTGTATGCTAATTAAGCCACTATGTATTTTGTGCGTAACTGTAAACGCAGGAGTGGCTCAGTTTGATGAAGAAAAAAAACAGTCATGCAAAACCCAAACAGGTCACGTGACCGTGTCGTGTTCTATGGTGCAATCATAAATCAGATTATTGTTTTTATTTTAATGTTTTTTTTTGTTTTGTTATAAAAATACATAGTTGACTTCATTTTTTAATTTAATAAATAAGAGAAATAAAAATAATCATAAAACGCTGTTGATTATATATATTTGATATTCTTGTTAATCAACAGCACTATTTTTGCAACTTTATATATAATATCAAGTTTTTCTATATTTATTTATGTACTTACTGTTTGTAAATATTCCCACAGTTGCAAATTGGCAACACCTCACTTGGAAAACCTAAAAACAAAGGAATATAATTAGTATACTAAGAAAGAAGGAAAGTAGCCGCCATTTTGTATGCAAATTGGCTATTATTTAATGCCCAAGGTATTATTTAATAGACTATAATATTTATACAAATAACAATATTATTATACTATTAGTAGAAAGTTTCTGCACAGTTTTGCTTACATTTTATGCATAGGTATTTTATTTTGCAATTTATAATTATGCATAGGTATTTAATTTTAAAATTATTCATAAATATTATTATTATTTTTATGCACAATATTGATGACTATGTAATCAGTATTTATCTCTTTATATTCATTGCAGAGTAATTTATTGACCAATATTGACCAATATTGAACAATATTCCCAAAACAGATTTTTAAAAATATTTTCACAAGTTTTTTTTTGCTTGGAAAACCGATATTTTTATTTAATACTAAATTGGCGCTATATTGTTTTAGCCAATCTTAAATGTTTATCACAAAATATATGGAAAACGTAATTACAAACCGAATACCGTTTACCGTTTTTAAATCGGTCGAATATTCGCTGAGATACGAGCATTTAAAGTTTGGATTCCGCCATAGAGAATCGCGTATGGAACGCCGGCCGTCACATTAAAATTGAGGACCAACTTGGGACCGTTATTCGAAATTTGTACCGCTATAACTCCGTTAATATTGGTCGGATTTGAAAACTTGAAAGGACATTTCGTCTCCTTTTACTATTTCCCATATAAATTTAAAGTTTGGTGACATTTTGAAACCACAGCTAATAGTGGCGCTCCCTGGTGGTCGTTGCTGATTTATGCAGCTTGTGCGGGACAAATAGCAAATAGGCCAGACTTTTGGCTAGACTGTTGCTGAATCTTTTGAATATGAATGATTTGCCGGTGCTGTAAGATCACCGACCCCTGAACATCTTGAACTTGAGTCACTTTTCTTATATACTTGAAACGCCCCCACATCACCTTACCTCCCACTCTTGCCACCCCTCCTACAGACAAATGCATTATGCCACTCGTTTCAACTCTTGCCAAAACTATGAATGCATAGTAACCTGTAACAATTGACGATTAAAAGTGCGCCCCCTGGCGACAATCATGAGAGTCACGTGGCCAATGGCTATATAAGCCTACAACAGCTGCTCCTTACAGGCAACTTTTGGTAGTTCGCTAATAACAATAATAATAGGAGCAACAATGAACATTTCTCCGAGCTTGCACGTATCTTCATCTTGTCTTTCATGCTTTTATGGGGCTAAGAAAAAATTAAGAATAAGAAAAAGAAATACTTATTCAGTATAAGCGGATTTGGAGAAAAGAAAAAGAAAAAAAAATCTATTGAATTGAATGGAAAATTCGGCCAGCTTTACAATGTGTTTTTTGAAAAGGGGGCGTGGCCACGAAAGCCTGATCCGAAACAATAGGACCTATTCTAGATATTTTTTCATTGGGCACATGTTATTTAACTTCGTAAATACATAATTATTTTTTTGGTTTTTACGGATTTACGCCCATGTTGCTATGCGTAATAATGGGAATTAGAGCAACAGGGGCGGAAGTTGAACCAACAATTGCGCATGGAATTTGACAAATCCTTTAATAAATTCATTATTTCAAACAGAACCTGCATAAGAAGGAAACGTAAAAGGAACTATTCTAGAAAGTAGTGACGTCATGAAATCATTATGCTGTAGTATTTTCTAATTATATCCACATATTAATAATTTTATTTCGCTTAGTAACTAATTTTTGTTGTGGTGTTTACCTATTTACGCCCATGTAGCTATGCATAATAATGGGAATTAGAGCAACAGGGGCGGAAGTTTAACGGGTTGTACAGCATAAAATTGCACAAATTCTCTAATAAATTCGTTATTTCAACCAGAACCTGCCTAAGGTGGAAACGTGCTAAGTGGGTATAAAATGACTCACTATCTTCCAATTCCACCACTCACAGGTCTGTTAGCACCACCTAATAATGTACAGTACATAATTAACAGAAGATTATCGGGATTTATAATATTATTTACGCCCGTGTAGCTATGTATTAGTGTGGAAATTAGGGCAACAGGGGCGGAAGTTTAACCAGGCATACCAAAAACTAATTTCACAATTGCCATAATTATACTATAGGATAGATAAAGGTTTATTAACTTTGAAAAGCATGGATAGAGCAAGTTAGGTGTACTATTATATTGCGTCAAATTTTGATTAGGAAATAGATAATAGCTGTTTCCGGGTTTGAATTTTTAAATTTGCAATGATAACATCTCTCGTTTTTCATGGAGATTTCTTTAATAAAACATACAATGGGTCCATAACAAATTTCAATGTGGTTCCTGCCGTCATTTTTTCTAACCTTTTCACCTCATATTTTCAACTCCAAATAATCCTCCACCATTTGTTTTTTTAAATATTAAATGTAGAATTTGCATAATTCTTATTTACGCCCATGTGCCTATGCATAAGCATGGAAACCGCGACAACAGGGGCGGAAATTAAGCCAACAATACCGCATGCAATTATTATTATGGTTTAAACTTATCCATATAAGGACACGTACTAAGTGGGTAAAATAGTTCAATCCCTTGTGATTCCACCACTGGCAGGTCGGTTAAAAGGGACCCATCGTAACAATAAATGGAGTACCTGAATTGACAAATATTTCTGTACTTACGCCCATGTAGCTATGTATAAGCGTGGCAATTAGGGAAACAGGGGCGTAAGTTGAAAGTCAAACATATTTTTACTAACGTCCATGTAGCTATGTATAAGCATGGTAATTAGGGAAACAGGGGCGGAAATAGAACCTTAAATATTTCCTAAATTACTTACGTCCATGTAGCTATTTATCAGCATGGAAAATTCGGGAAACAGGGGCGGAAGTTGAAAATAGCAATACTGCTTAAAATACTTCTTAGCTTACGTACATGTAGCTATGTATAAGCATGGAAATGAGGGAAACAGGGGCGTAAGTTTAAAACAGCTACACATCTTAGTATTTTACTGATTTCTCCTAAACCTGTCCAAGACGGAAATTAGGCAAAATGATTAAAATGAAGTGAAACCTGTCTATGGTGGAATCTGAAGGGACTGTACACAAATTTCCAGCATATAGGTAATTACAAATATTTATATACAAAATATGGAATATATTATTATATGGTCCAGTAAAAATTCAAATTTTCCACCATCGGCAGGTTTCACTGCTAAATATATTATTATAAAATGTTCTAATTGTGAGTTAACCTGCATAACACATGCAACAATTACGCCATCTAGTAGCAATTGTGCACACTAAATCACTTTATCCCCTAAATAATCCATTTATTAGTGTTCTTTTTGTCCCATTTAACCGGAATGAGCTACTTTTTCATGTAAGTAGTCATTATTTGAGTGGTGTGACGGTTAAGCCCATTTCTTCTTATCTTTGTAAGCCTTGTTTCTGGTGTTTTTGAGGCCTTTGAGGGCGGCCATTGCACTAAAAACTCTATAAAGTACTTCCTTTGTTTCAAACTTTTATTGTCTATTATTATATTAACCGGTATTGGCTTGTGTAATCGATTATATATTGATCAATCAGTTAGTGTTTCTTATTTGCAATCGGCCTAAATTTAAAATTCAGCACAGCGACTGCAAAAAAAATAATAAAAAATAAAAACAAGGAGGGGTGATCAATAAAGGAGGTTAGTTTGCAGTATACTGTATTCAAGTATGGGTCAGTTCAGGTCACACAACAACCTAGTCTAGTTGGTGCCAAGTTCTTTTACTTCTTTTTACCTTGTAAAGTATCGTAAATGCCAGCATGTCAACCTGTTTTGATGGGTTGTTTAGGGTTAGGGGTTGTTACTTTAGCTTGCTTTAACTTGCTGAAGCCCACCATCAGCTAAAAACCTCAAACTTTCGGTCACTTAACTTGCCTACCTTTTAGGCCCACCCCCGCAAATGCAGTGAACAACCGACACTAATTTTTTTAGTATTATTCAGCCATTTTTTACCGAATTTTTACCAATTTTTTTAACCCTATTTTGTCTATTTTTAAATTTCCTAACTGTGTAATTAGTTACAAAGACCATGAAATTTATATAGGAAGATTTAATAGCATGGGGGTTTGTTTGTAAAAAATAACAACGAATTTTAAGAAGCAATTGTGACGTCATCAACCAGGTTTCATATTGGTAATTTACTACAGACACTTAAAAGTTAAGAATTCTTGTTAAAATCGTAAACTGTATAGACCTAACCCTGTTATATGTTGTCCTCATTATATATCGCTTATTACACAAAATTTACACCCAGGTTTATTGAGGGGTAATCTAAAAATTACGTACGTTGACTTAAAATTACAATTAGGGTTACGTAATTTAAAAAAATAACTAGTTTGGGGATGAATAGGTTGAAAAATTGACCGAAAAAATAAATTGGTGTATATTATTATAAAATAAATAAATACTTGTTGCATATGGTTAGTATAATTATTTCAGCAGGTGTACAATGATTTTAAATATGGCGGCATTAATATAGAAATAATGGACAATTAATTTATTGGAAATTTAATTTATTATATTGGAAATTATATCTATTATATTTATTGGAAAATGATTCTATTATTAAAAATGTAATTTATTATTTGGAAATGTAATCCATTGGAAATTTAGTTTATTGTTGGAAATTTATTCTATTATTGGAAATTTAATTTAACATTGGAAGTTTAATTTATTATTAGAATTTTAATCTATTATTGGAAATTTATTCTATTAAAAATGTAATTTGTTATTTGGAAATGTAATCTATTATTGGAAATCAAATGTAATATTGGAAATTTCGTTTATTATTGGACGTTTAATTTATAATTGGCAATTCTATTATTCGAAATTAAATCTATTATTGGACCAATGAGCTCATTGATTGGACATTTAATTTATATTTGGAAATCAATTCTATTATTGGAAATTAAATCTATTATTAGAAATGTAATATATTGAAAATTCAATTTATTATTGGAAATGTAAATTTAATCTATTATTGAAAATTTATTCTATTACTAGAAATTTAATTTATTATTGAATTTTAATTGTATTATTGAAATGTGGAAGTTTTTGTATTATTAGAATTTCATTATATTATTTAAAATTTTAACCAATTTTTTAGTTGTTATATATTGAAAATATATAACGTTGATATTTTAATATTTCATTGTAAAATCCCCATTTCATTTAAATCCTTTATAGTTTTCATAAATATTGTAGCTTATTATATTAAAATCACTTTAATAAAATTAAGATATAATCCCTATAATGCTTGAGTACTAAATAGATCTTATATTTGAAACATAATTTTTACATTATCCTTTAAAGTTTTCCTAAGGAATTTCAATTTCTGCTTCGCTATTCGTTGCCAAACTCGTAAATGCTGCAGTAAAATACCAATTACAGTATATCACTATAGTATTGTGAACCAATAGTGGTGGAAATAGTTCAAGTGGTTCCTCCTAAATTGCCTAAATTTTGCCTGCATTTCTCGAATTGTACACTCCACGTTGCATTCAAACTGAGGAATGTTCCCTGCCCATTTCTTTTTCTTTCTAAGTTTCCACAGATTTATTATGACTTTAAGGAACGGATGTGACGTCATAGGGTCCATTCCTATAGGCCGGGACTAGTGCAATATCGGCCAAACGCGAGAACATTGACACCAATCACGACCCATAGGAAATACCCAATTAGTTAGTGTATTTTTTAGAGCGAAGCAAAAACCCGGGTTTTATGTTCTCAACATAGTAGTGCAGCTCGGTCGGTAACACATATATTTACTAATAGACTCACTGGGATTTTAATATTACCCATTTTTTGATTTTTAAAATAGGTTTTTCTAATTATTCTTAGTATTTTTCCAATTAGGCTTAAATTAATTCCCTTTACATTGCTCTAGAAAACATTTGAATGAAGATATTTCAATAAAACTTGGATTATACGTTCATAAGAGTATGGTTATTAGATTTATGGTGGAAAAAATGTATTTGATATTTTTGACACCAGGGGAAAATACATGGTAAATGTGGCGCTGCGAGCCTAAAAGCGGTCGTTTCTCGCTTTTGGCGTTAGTAATTTTTAGTTGTAACGATGCATAGGGTGTTTTTGGGGGGAGGGGGGTTGGTGGATGTTTGGCCCAGGGTCTTTCACCGTAGTGAGACGAATTTTGGAAGACAAGTCACATGAAATATGGCTGACCTCGCCTTCTTCCCTTCTTCACTGGAACTACTTCCCCCGCTTTTGCTGTTCTGTTGCAGGGTCACACACTTGAAACTACTAAAAGATACTTTCTTCAGATACATCCTTTATCCGGTTGTTGACAATTACTGCTTACCATTGTGGATATAATGGCATATTTGAGTTTGAGACCTGAAAATGTGGCCCAAATTTTCAACAGTCAACGACCTTTTTACCCTCTAATCTTATTTTACTTCTACAAAACATTGTAATTTTAGTAGTAACTGTCTCCCATGTTGCTTTTACACGTGTAACATAAATAAATTGATTCATGTTTACTCTGTAAAGAATATACAGCTTTTAAGAGACCCGCATTTCAGAGTAAAGGTGCATTTACATGAGCGAAAAATCGCAAAATTCGTCCGCTAAGCTTCGCAGTGCCAGGATTGAAAGCTGGCATCGACAGACGTGGATGCCGAAAATGAGGATTTTCGCTTACTGCTTTTTCAAAATCCGCGTGCATGAAAATTGTCAGCGGAACGTGAAAAGTGGACGAATTGGCGCAGAAGCGAGCGAATTTTGCCCAAATCCGCCTTTGTAAACGCGTAAACGCATCTTCAAGGTGCCGCCGACACTTTTTTTCATGCATGAGGATTTCAAAAAGCGGAGACGGAAATCTGAATTTTCGGCATCCGCACGCGTCTGCCGAAGACCACCTTTCAATGGGTTTTCATGTGCGAGAAAACGCAGAATTCGCTCGCCTCGGAACGAATTCGCTCCACATTTCTCGCCTCAAGCGCAAAAACGCATTTCTCGTTATCGCGCGCGACAACTGATCCTAGATCTCGATTCTCATTGAATAACATCGCTCGCGCGTCTCGCTTAGCAGGTGTCACATGGCTAGTTTCAGCCAATGGGGCTCTTGATAGGTACATCTGTTAGCGCCAATGTGAATAACCAGGCAATGTGAATAATTTTTACGTAAAATTGCCGATTAAGATTAAACTAACCGTTTGACGACAAAAACACCGTCAACATAAAATGACCGCAATGTCTTACTACGTTCATTAAACTAGCTTTCGTAATTTTCGGAAGTTTAATAGGTTAGGTTTAATCTTGGACCAAGGATTAATGTTAACTGCGCTTGGAGTAATGGTAAGTGCAGTTAACAAACCTAACCAAACCATCCGAAACTAACGAAAGCTAGCTTATTGCACGTGTTTAGACATTGCGTTCAATTTATGTTGACGGTGGTTTTGTCGTCAAACGGTTAGTTTATTCTTAATCGACGATTTTACGTAAACATTATTCACATTGCCTGATTATTCACATTGGCGGTATAATATATAATTTTTTATTAGGACAACAATTAATTAAGACTTTCATTATCTTTCACTCTCGGAATTCAGGTTCTTTATTTCCTACGTATGGCATAAATAAGCGGTGCTTCAAAGTTTGAAATTTGTTACAGAATCCATTCATTCCATTGGTTGAAATTTGAAAATGGCGGGTAACGGATTTTGGAAAGTGTGTTCCAGTTGAATCGATAACGGCGCTTCGGTTTTCGGACTCGGCGCTTAGAATCATGGGCACGGATCGCGCAACTGTTTTGATGGCGGCCGTGCAACTCCACTTGGCCGACACAAAGTTTGCTTTCGTTTTTCAATCGCTGTACTGTTACATCGCCGTAATAACGTTGGGAATCAATTGAAACGTACGTAAAAGGCTTTGTTCTTCACTTTTATCTCTAGTTTTCGTACGGAAAGCGCGTTATTAGTGAGGCTTTTCTCATTTTATCGACGTTCGACTTGGCCGCGAATTGAATTGATAGAAGAGAGCCGAGCGGTGCAGCCGTCCGTCAAAAAACCCGGAAAACATCGTATATCTCGTCGAAAATTCCGTTCCCAATGTTCAAAAAGTGAGGAACATCCCTTTCATAACAGCTTTTACGATTGTAGTAATTGCTGTTTTCGGATCCCTAACTAAAAAAAGTATTTACAATATATATAGTTTCGATTGCCGCGCCTTAATTTAATAACGATCGCACAAATAGAATTTTTTGTACAAAATTAAACCAAGGATTAAACGCAAATAATGCAATTAATCGACCTTGGCTTCATTGGCATAATTCGATCGCTTAGTTTTTACTTGAATTAAAATTAACTGTACGAATTATTGTATCATGATATTCAATATATTGTAATGGTGAAATTTGATACGCTACTTTTCCGTTTATGTTTATTGTTTCTATGGAAAAGTGAATTAGAATTAATGAATTAAGTATGCGATCCTTGTTATTTAGGCCTATTTTGCTGGAATTATGGAATTACATGCAATATGCAATTGTAATATATTCGATCGTAATATTGTTTTTAAATAATATATGTAATTAATGAAAATAATCAGTTAAAACAATGTAAAAGCAAGGTAAAAGTAATGTGAAATTTGCATATAAATAAGGCAATTGTATGGGATGAATATCATTATGTTTGATTTTCCTATTATTACAATATTGTTATTTTTATATTTCCATATCGGAACGAAATTGCATGTTTGAAATGTAATTTTATAAGCCTATATAAACATGAAAAATAAGAGACATCCGGTGCTGGTGTCACGTGACTCGTTGCGCCATCTATACCAAAGGCGTCATTGATTATTATTGCTGCAAAATTGCAAGTAAACAATGAGAATGCGCCATCCTGAAACTGGAAAAGTATAGATTTGTTCATTTTCTTGTTTACTGCACACAAATTGTACCTTTTTCGAATGAAAAACTAATCCGTTTTGGCAAACAAAGGTGGCTTGCGAGGTGTTAACTGCAATCCGCCAGAGGGCGCGCATCGCTTCATTGCAATTTCCCATTCATTTTTGCCATAGCTGGTCAGTGGGTGTCCAGGAAAACATTTTCTCTGAAAGAAAATCAGTCCTGAATTATTATGCGATGTTAAAGTTTTCGCATATGTTTGCCGGAACTTGAAGAATATATTATATGCAAAATATGTTAGTTTCATCTTGGTTTCATCCAAGGTTTCATGTACAAAAATTACACATAATATGATTTTTTTTTTTTATAAAAGAGGGATTGCAATTCATTTCAGTAGAAATCTAAATTCTAGGTAGAGGTTTTAAAAAGTAATTTAACCAGCTGTATCATTTTTAAAAGTACTACAGGCATAAATAATAATTTGACCTTCAAAGATCTTGTTTAATTAGAAGTTTATAATTTTTGCGTGCTGAAAAATTTAGTATTTTTTTTTTTTTAAATTCGTTGCTTAATTAAAAACAAACTGTGTGGACAAGTTGAAAAATTGTGCCATTTCAGGTGTTGGTGAGATTAAAAATTGAAGATGTCCGAATTTGGTGATAAAAATGACAAGATGGCCGCTGATACATCATCATCATCTTGTTTTCAACTGATTCCATCTGCTACCTCCTCCAGTTTGGATATATCTTTAGTATCTAAAACTGATGCAGAGTACCCTGGTCCACAGAATGTCACATTGTCTCCAAAATCTGCAACAATCCTTAACGGTAATGCAATTAAGAAACAATATATTCAACAACCATAGCTAACAAACGGTTGTTGGTAATTAATGAGGTTTTATTTTAATGATTATACGTACAGAAACAAATGGATTGGAAAACTTATCACTACTGCCAAATCGAGTGACAACAGGTAGTTCACCATCACACATAAATGAAGTGAGTTTTCAGTTCATGATATAGGAGGAATAAGGTTGTGAATCTATAGTTGAAGGATTTCTATTTGCACCAGAAGACCATTCTGGATCTGACGCCATTACTGCCATTATCACCGGAGACAAAAACTCTTGTATCAACCCCGAGTCGATCTTCTCCGCGCAATCAGATGAAGAGGAAGTTGAAAACAGACCGAAGACCATCTTCAGATTTCGATGCAATCGAAGCCCTCGAATGGGATTCTGGTATAGGCACACTTCCTGGAAGTGATCTCAAGGTACATTTTCATCAAAGCATAAGATTTCTTCCAATCAGCCGACGCGTATAACAACGATTGAGTTTTTGCTTGGTAGTTCCGGCTAAACGAATTCGGAATGGTAGAACTGATCACCCAAATGGATGGGGCTAATAGGCCCGTTGCAACAGAAGAAGCCAATCACCCAGATACTACAGTCCCACAAGCACCGGAAGATTTGAAGCCGGAATCGTTGGACGCGCCGATCACGAATGACATCCGGTGCTGCGAGAGTTGCGGCTGTTACGGATTGGTAACCGACTTCTGTCGCTCTGGAAGGTTCTGCAGTCAACCTTGTGTGGGGGTGAATGCACACAAAATGTACGTTGCCAAGAGGCAGAGGGATGAAGAGCTTCTGCTGATGCAATCCAAGGCCTTGGCGGAAGGTGATTCGGCAAGCGAGGAATCCCTGGATGTCAGTATACAATGCCAAATACTAATAACAGGCTTTAGGAATAATAGTTGTGTGATGTAATGTCTCTGTATCTTTAAGAGTAAGAATTCTACGAACAAGATCATCAAAAACAGGTTGGAGGGGGCAAAGCCGGTCTTATTACCTAAATCAGGTAATACGTTGTTGGAAACACTGATTAAATTAAAGGTGAGATATGTCGGTTTAACATTACGTTTGATTGACAAGGGAGTACAAGGAAACAAAGGGGATTTTCATGGCATACTTACTTGGAACAAGAGAAAGCTATTGCAGCACCCACGAAGCTATTTAAAGATGTGGGTACTCATGTTTTGCAAATTGTGGTATACATGGGCGCTTTGCTTTAACATTGAGTTGATTGCTTGCAGCCATTCCCATGTGTAAAGAATGGATTCAGGGCAGGTATGAAATTGGAAGGGATCGACCCAAATCACCCGGGCATCTTCTGCGTACTCAGCGTTGCCGAAACCCACGGCTTCAGAGTGCGGTTGCACTTCGACGGCTACTCGGAGTGTTACGACTTCTGGGTGAACGCGGACACGATGGACATATTCCCCGTTGGTTGGTGTGAGAAGATGAATCATCGTCTTCAACCACCCAAAGGTATCAAATCCTATCAATAGTTGTCTAATAACACATCTGTTCGGTTCAAATATTGATTCGATCTGCGCGATAACAGGGTTCAATACGAAGAACTTCTCTTGGGCCATCTACTTGAAGCTATCCAAGGCTCAACCTGCTCCTAAGCATCTGTTCAGTAACAGGGCAACCAATGTGAGTGAGCCAGGAATTCAGTAAATCGTCTGTCGTATTCTTGAAGTTTACACGTATAAATGTTTGCAGCAAGCTGTCACCCCGCACGGCTTTCGGATAGGAACGAAGTTGGAGGCTGTGGACAAGAAGAACAGCTCGCTGGTATGTGTGGCCACAGTGACGGATGTGATGGACAACCGATTCCTGATTCATTTTGACGGCTGGGAAGACATCTACGACTACTGGGCCGATCCCACGTCTCCGTACGTGCACCCGGTCGGGTGGTGCTTGGAAAAGGGGCACCAACTTACGCCGCCGAAACGTGAGATATGCAAATAACATTCGTTTGCATATTTAGGATTGAATTTAAGTAACCTATGTGACGCATATTTAGAATACAAGCACCCTGAGATTTTCTCGTGGGAGAAATACCTAGCGGAGACGAAATCGCAAGTAGTTCCTGTGAGGGCGTTCAAACAGGTTTCTGTCATTATTTTGCCTGAAATGTTGGAGATTTATATAGGGCCTAATAACGTATTTTTGTTGTAATTAAACCAGAGGCCAGCGAATGGATTCAAGTGCGGGATGAAGTTGGAAATGGTGGATAAAAGAAACCCGTGCTTGATCCGAGTGGCGACTGTGGTTGACGTGAAACAACATCAGCTGAAGGTGCATTTTGATGGATGGCTGGAGAACTACGACCATTGGATCGATGATGACTCTCCCGATATGCATCCGCCGGGTTGGTGCGCTAAAACAGGACACGTCCTGCAACCACCCATTTGTGAGTTCAAACAAACATAAAGAAATTAAACTTGTTCCATTTTATTAACCTTGTCCATTGTATCAAAAAGCCCCTTTGGAATGGAAAGGAATTGCCCTGAATCAAAATCCAAGCGGGTGTCCAACACCCGGATGCAAGGGCATGGGTCACATCAAAGGTCCAAAGTTCACCTCGCATCACAGGTGTTTAATCAATGTACACTTTGCATTTAACCCAGTTCCACTTACGAATGGATGTTTGCTATTTCAGTGCATTTGGTTGCCCTTATTCCGCTATGAACATAAGCAAGGACAACATTTTCCAAGACCGCTTGGTGGGAACGACGCACGCATTTGTCGATTCTAAAAGAACCGCTTTTGATGTCAACAACCCCAGCATCTCTCCAGATCTCCGGTTCGATCGTTGTCTTGGTATGGTTGGTTTATATCCGGAATATCGTTTCTAAAATATAATGGACCGTACAGGGTATCCGCGATAACCGTGCAGCGCAAGTGTCCAACACCCGGATGCGACGGCAAGGGACACGTGACCGGAAAGTATACAGCCCATCATAGACTATCGGGTTGCCCGTTGGCCGAGAAGAACCGATTGAAGCCAACCACGAATAGTGACGAGGCAACCGATGCTGAGTCTGTATCGATTGCAACACCGAAAAGTTCCCCCGGGAGAGTTAGAAAAAGGTGAACATTCAACACTAAGGTCTATCGGAAAACAACTTAATTTACAAGTGCTAAATGGCATTTCAAATTGCAGGTCAAGCGGAGTTGGGGTTGCCCCGGATGAAAAGAAGTTAAGGTTAATCGGAGGTGCGTGGAAACAAAATAATGATGTAATATGCACACCGTACAGATGTTTACAAAGATTTTCGTGTTTGTAGATGACGTGCCGGATCATTCTAGCACGGATTCCTCGAGGCCGGCAAGCGCCGCTGCAACCCCGTCACCGAACCCTTCGTGCGAGTCGCAAGAATGCCAGAAACCAAAGTTACCTGAATCCGCAGTACCATCATCCTCATCCTCCTCTTCTTCATCTTCGTTCACGTCTACATCCGCATCTCCCGTGAAGGCCACGGCCTGCTCAAAAGTGGCCGAGGTCTCGACGTCCACGTCGCTGCCGCACGACAACTGGGACACGAACCTCATGTCCGACATCCACCAGTCGGTGTTCCCCAGCAGGACGTGGACGGCAGTGACAACAAACTCCACTGAATCTTGCAGAATGGATAAGTGCTGGGAAAGGCACGCTAAACTTTTACCCGATGTGAATAAGGTGGTTCCTGGAGTGACGGTCAACGAGTGGACACCCGTTCAAGTGGCGGAATTTGTAAGATCTCTGCCCGGTTGCCGGGAAGTTGCCAGAGTTTTCTACGAAGAGGTATATTATATATTGCACACTGAATAGTATGTGACTAGATTTCATAACTGATATTGTTTTCTTGCAGCAAATTGATGGAGAAGCCATGCTGTTGATGACCCAAACTGATATTGTGAAGCTGATGGGCATCAAGTTAGGCCCAGCACTCAAGATCTACAACAGCATTGTGCTGTTTCGCAATCGCCAGGACAGCTGATGTTAATTATCATGCACTGGGTTTCTTTTGAGTCATTTAGTTCATTTTTCTATATAAGCTTTAGTTTCCTTGCGGTGCAATATTATAAGATCACTTGCGGAAACTTTTTCCCCTAGTCTCAAGTGGAATTAATCATTACGTACGTTTATTTTGTGTTTTGAAAGATTCAATCTTGCATAGTACATACGTAACTATATGTAAATTCCTTTATAAATATTATATAATACGGAATTTATTTTGATAATATATATAAAATAGTTTCCGACGTTCACTATTTGCCAAGGCAGAAGTGATATATTTGTTCTGCATTTACTCGTTATTTGATCAAAGTTTGTTCAACTGTTCTGTATAATTAAGTACAGATTTGTGCTCAATCGAGAATAATGCGTGTAATCAATAAAACGCACTTGTTGGAAGAACTGACTGACAAAATTAAACTGTCAGATATTTAACGTTTGTGTTGTATTTTGTTATTGCAATGGGTTGAAACGACCAATCAGCAGTGTAGACTTGTCCCGACTTTTTTGTATTCGGTTGCCATTCGAAAGTGCAATAGCATGCTAAAAAGTCTCTTTGGGATCTCATCATGATCTCAATCGGGATCTCAATCGGGATTTCCAGAAAAATGTCAAAATTGTCAACAAATTTCAAGATGTTTGAAAATTTCTAACAAAAATTTACAATTTTTCAAATGTCCAACAATTTTCAAAATTTGTGAAAATTTCAAAAAAGTCTAAAATTTCAAAGATTTTAAAAAATGTCAAAATTTCAAAAATTTCCAAAAAATTTCAAAAGTTCCAAAAGAATTCTAAAATTTCCAAAAAATGTCAAAGTTTCCGAAATTTCCAAAAATTCTCAAAATTCCCAAAATTTACAAAAATGCTCAAAATTTCCAAAAATGCTCAAAATTCACAAAATTTCCAAAAATGCTCAAAATTCCCAAAATTTCTCAAAATTTCCAAAAATGCTCAAAATTTCCAAAAATGCTCTAAATTCAAAAAATAGCTCAAAATTCCCAAAAATGCTCAAAATTCACAAAAATGCTCAAAATTTCACAAATTTCCAAAAATGCTCAAAATTCCCAAAATTTCTTATAATTCCCAAAAATGCTCCAAATTTCATAAATTTCCAAAAATGCTCAAAATTTCATAAATTTCCAAAAATGCTCAAAATTTCCAAAAATGCTAAAATTTCCAAAAATGCTCAAAATTTCCAAAAAATGCTCAAAATTTCCAAAATTTCTCAAAATTCAAAAAATTTCTCAAAATTCACAAAAATTCTCAAAATTCACAAAAATTCTCAAAATTCAAAAAACTTCCAAAAATGCTCAAAATTTCCAAAAATTCTCAAAATTCACAAAATTTCCAAAAATGCTCTAAATTTCCAAAAATGCTCACAATTCCAAAAATTTCTCAAAAACGCCAAAAGTGCTCAAAATTCCGAAAATTGCTCAAAATTCCCAAAAATGCTCAAAATTTCACAAATTTCCAAAAATGCTCAAAATTTCCAAAATTCCTCAAAATTCCCAAAAATGCTCAAAATTTCACAAATTTCCAAAAATGCTCAAAATTTCCAAAAATGCTCAAAATTCCAAAAATTTCTCAAAATTCCCAAAAATGCTCAAAATTTCCAAAAATGCTCAAAATTCCCAAAATTTCTCAAAATTCCCAAAAATGCTCAAAATTTCCAAAAATGCTCTAACTTCCCAAAATTTCTCAAAATTCACAAAATTTCTCAAAATTCACAAAAATTCTCAAAATTCCCAAAATTTCCAAAAATGCTCAAAATTCCCAAAATTTCTCAAAATTCCCGAAAATGCTCAAAATTTCATTATTTTCCAAAAATGCTCAAAATTTCCAAAAATGCTCAAAATTTCACAAATTTCCAAAAATTCTCAAAATTCCCAAAATTTCTCAAAATTCCCAAAAATGCTCAAAATTTCACAAATTTCCAAAAATGCTCAAAATTTCCAAAAAGGCTCCAAATTCCCAAAATTTCTCAATTCCCAAAAATGCTCAAAATTTCATAAATTTCCAAAAATGCTCAAAATTCCCAAAATTTGTCAAAATTCCACAAAATGCTAAAAATTCCCAAAATTTCTCAAAATTCCCAAAAATGCTCAAAATTTCATAAATTTCCAAAAATGCTCAAAATTTCTCAAAATTCCCAAAAATGCTCCAAATTTTCCAAAAATGCTCAAAATTCCCAAAATTTCTCAAAATTTCCAAAAATGCTCAAAATTTCACAAATTTAAAAAAATGCTGAAAATTTCCAAAAATGCTCAAAATTCCCAAAATCTCTCAAAATTCCCAAAAATGCTCAAAATTTCCAAAAATGCTCAAAATTACCACAATTGCTCAAAATTCCCAAAAATGCTCAAAATTTCACAAATTTCAAAAAATACTGAAAATTTCCAAAAATGCTCAAAATTCCAAAAATCTCTCAAAATTCCCAAAAATGCTCAAAATTTCCTAAAATGCTCAAAGTTCCCAAAAATGCTCAAAATTTCCAAAAATGCTCAAAATTCCCAAAATTTCTCAAAATTCCCAATATTTCTCAAAATTCCCAAAATTTCTCAAAATTCCCAAAAATGCTCTAAATTTCCAAAAATGCTCAAAATTCCCAAAATTTCTCAAAATTCCTGAGAATGCTCAAAATTTCATTATTTTCCAAAAATGCTCAAAATTTCCAAAAATGCACAAAATTTCACAAATTTCCAAAAATTCTCAAAATTCCCAAAATTTCTCAAAATTCCCAAAAATGCTCAAAGTTTCCAAAAATGCTCAAAATTCCCAAAAATGCTCAAAATTTCATAAATTTCTAAAAATGCTCAAAATTTACAAAAATGCTCAAAACTTTACAAACTTCCAAAAATGCACAAAACTCCCAAAATTTCTCAAAATTCCCAAAAATGCTCAAAATTTCCAAAAATGCCCAAAATTCCAAAAATCTCTCAAAATTCCCAAAAATGCTCAAAATTTCCTAAAATGCTCAAAGTTCCCAAAAATGCTC
>JAQIWR010000138.1:0-28182 GCA_034695945.1 Glomeris hexasticha
TTGCAAATTCATTGCGCATTAACTACCGCTTCAAATCGGTTCAAAATTTCAGGCACTGTTTAAAATGACGGTATAATACTATATGTTATTTCTCATTGGGATCAGAAAAATTTTTTGGACCCTGTCTGTTCTCCTTTAAGTAACTGGTGATTCCATAATGAAATGGATGCCAACGTTATTTTTGAACGATCCCCAAATGTAAACCTGGGTCTGTTGTAGGCTTTTTCGGACTTTGGCCTGCTTTATTATAATTGTGCACCGTTTTAGTCCATTCTACATGCAGCACAGCAGTTCAAATAATAATAAAGAAGATTATAACGACAAATTACGAGGGTGACATTTGAAGGGTCGTTGTCCTATAATCGACAAGAGAGAAAGAGATTTTTAGTCCGCGGATTTCCATGTTAAGTCTTGGCAGCAAAATGGCGGACATGTTGGTTGGCAAGTAAGTAATCTGTTGCAAAAAGGACTTTGCACCCGAGTGCTTTGCTGCATTGAATCGACACTAAACAGTTTACATTTCGGCATTTCCTTTCTGGACGTATTCGGGGAAGATGATTTCATCAGAAATGGCTGTTTATTAGACAACTTTTAACTTCCTCTTAAGATTAGCAATCGCAGAGATTAAAAACAAAATGGCTGCCTTTTGTTTTGTAATCAACATCTATGTATATTCACACATCAAAACTATTTATACGTACTTCAATTCACTCACCAAGTGGGTCAAATATTATTTCCATCTCGATTTTCACAAAATGTAAATAATGAAAACTCCCCAGGGCTCGTTCATTTATTATGTTTGGTCCTTTTTTTTCCCTTTGCAGGAGGTTATACGATTGACTTATTTATCCGGATTATCTGGTAATCATTTTGTATTTTTGTTTCATAAAAAGACGAGATACAAAAATGTGGACTCTGGATATAAAAGTGGTCAAATTATGCAAATGTTAATTGCAAGTTTAATGTAAGGTTAGAATTTAAACAATGCATTTTGATTTTATCGTTTCAACAAGCACAAAGAAATATGAACAATTTTCTAAATCTTGTGGTTATTTTCGGAGTTTAATATAATTTTCAGTGTCATTGTTTTGCAACACAAAAGGTTCACTTTATTGAAATTTAGTAAAAACTGCTAACAAATCATCTGACATCACTATGACTACACATAAAAAAAATACACGGTTTGGAAATTTTTCAGTAAAATTCTGTAATCACTCTAGGAGTGGTGAGGGTACAAAAAAACAAAATGTTGCAGCATGAAAATATGACGACAGTTTTCCTGAACGTGACTAATGAACGCACCCTGCTGCTTTTGCTTTGGACTGAACAGAGAAAAACGAGAAACTTTTCCACGCGTCAAACGAGACAAACTCCGCCCCCCTCTTCGCTCATTGGTCTAAACGTCCGCAATATGCAAACGAAAAATAGATGAGTTTCACATCCACACAGCTAGTTGGTCAGCGTTTAAATTAAGCTTATGTATTTGTCTTGGCAATGCTAAAGTTGATTCTGACGACAGTGCGCACCCCACCACCCTTCCACCCCCTCTGCCAATAGGTTGAATCGCCTCTTGACCTCTAAACGTCCCTCGGATTTAAAACTGCTAAAGCAAATCTCGTTTTATCTAGTTGCGATGAGCTTATGAGACAACCTGACCCAGAAACGAAACGCAACTCAAAGTAATGAATCGCAACAAACCCAATCGACACTTTTCCCCCATTTTTGTTACAAAATAATTTGAATATCAGTCGCCTCTGACGTCACAGTTTTTAAAATGTCCACCGGCAATTAACATAAACGTAAAATAGTGACGCTGATTTAGTTTGCAATGTTTGTGTGGGAGGGGGAGAGAATAGTCGGACACCCCCGCGCATCGCGAAAATCTCGGGGATGGAATAGTCCCGAGTCAATCAACAGGTTGGGATAGTCCCAAGACGGAGACGCAGGGGTGGCAGGGTTCGCGCTCTTCCCGCCGTTCTACCGATAAGCGGCGCTAATGGCGCCACGAGACCGGTTTTTCGCCCAGTTTTTCTCTTCTACAACGAATATCTGCACTCGCTTCGATTATTTTGCCACAAGATAACGACAGGTTTGTGTGTTTTGTGTACATGTGAGCTTACCGGGGCCACTTATTTCGCCGATTTCGACTGAATCTTGTTTGGCGGGAAAACACGATATCATGGAAATTCTACATCTTCCATATATTTTCTTCATAATAGAAGAACGTGAAGCTGTGGTTGTTTTGTAGCTTTTTTTCCCCCTTTTCAGTTTCGGAAAGCGATCGTGCATAATATTGAGAGAGAAAAAAGCAGTCTGCGCAACATTTTTCACGCAACTGGTTTTTCGTGAGTCGTGAATTTAACCGGTTTGCGCCGGTGTAGCTATTTGTGACGTCACGGAGTGGTTGCGTCCAATCGGAACGCGGGAAACTCCGTTGACGTCAGCTGGGCAATTAAACCTGCAGCTACAATTCATTGATGAGATGTGAGGATGTTTGGCGCGAAAAACTTGCTGTTGTGTGACGTTTAGATAATAAATTTTCCCCAGAACGGTTGAAGACGTTTGCTAAAAGTTGGTTTCACCCCGTTTTAACAGGTTTCCCTCAATAGAAGGAGATTCTAAGGTGTGACGTCATAGAGCCGATATGTCAAACCATATGTTTACATGAATAACATGGGGAAAAGACGTCTTTTGAAAATTGCTCATCCCAGAATATTTCGAGTTATCACATGTGCGTATACATACACTAATGTAAACATAGCGAATCATAAAAGTACTTTACAGAAAGTAGCATGAACTCTTATTCACCTCATGATAACACGGCATGGTGTTATAATAACGCCCAGATTGGGTGTCACCATTAGCAAAACTTGAATACATCATGGTAGGTGTGTTGGCTCCACCCCTTTTACATTCCAGGAATAAATTAGCAATTTCACAATAAATGGGAACCATCCCTGTATCTATTTCTGAACTATGACATTTCCAGTAGAATTGTGCACTTTCTTTATTAACAGAAGTTTGTAAACAATTATAGGCAAACTTGTTTCTGGCATGATTTACTATCAATATTTACGTTCTTTATTATTAGAGTAAAATCTCATTGGGAACACTTGATACGAATTTGTGTCCCTGCTAAATGTTTACTTTCCACCTATATTTATTCTACAGGCTGATATAACGTTACCATGATACTAAGATTAAGATTGTAACTAACATCTCAATATCAGTTCTGGTTTGGATTCACCATGCACAAATAGTACAAAAATGTTGGAATTTAATTTGAAATGCTATTAGCAGTGTGGCACTTACATTTGTGAAATTGCATTTTTTCATTGATTAAAACAAATGTAATGAGTAGAATACCAGTTATTGCGGTCACATCGACCAAGCATCGACATTAGGGAAGGTGAAGCCGGTTTTCGCATTTTACAAAATGCCACCGCAAGGTGGCGCTTTTATAGTTTTCAAATGTATCGGTACCTAGGGGATCTTGCCCAAGTTGATAATGCAACGTTTTGTCATAGAAAACGAAAGGAAAAGTGGGGTTTTTGGTAATGAAGGAAGAGTTTTGATTAAAGGTAGGGCCCCGAAGCGATTTTTGTTGTGTTGATGGGGGTTTAGGTTTTCAAGATGGCGTCGACCGCCACTAGACAAAACGACGAAAGCTGAGTCACGTCATGCGCTGTTCTGTAGTGAGCAACAATGGCTCGGTGATTTCTGTAAAAAGGGATGTCGGTGTGACGTCAGCGATTTCATCAACAATCTTCTTTTTTTCCGTTCCCGCTCGCCAACAGATTGGAAGAGCGGATGACATTCGAAAATTGTGGCGGACAAAATGGCCGCCGAGTTGGTTCGAATTTAGGCCTAAAATTTGTACGGCCCCTCCCCTCTCCCTCGTCTAATGGAAGGATTTACTGCCAGGTCACGTGACTGCGTGTCGGAAAACGTGCTCCGGCATTTGGTCAGTGAACTGGATCTTGATTTTGTGATGCTGTTGTTTTAATTGCGCAGCTCGGATTGCACAGAGCAGCACAGGCTTCGAGTTTTAGGTGCCATTGTTTTCCACAAATTCCCTGTCACGTGATTTGACGAAATGTGAGCCGGTTTTTTTTCTCTCTGTACAGAATGAATGAATGGCCGGGGATCAAGTTTGCTATGTAATAATAATGCTCGGCTAAAATGAATGCTGTCGTCTGCCATGTTGTTTATAAGTGCATTTTAAAAAAAAATATATATATAGTATGTACTACATTGATTTACACAGGAAACGACAAATCATAACATGGTGCATATGTAAAATAATCATTCACTGAACGGTCATTTCAATTTGCCGATGGATTTGTTCAGTGTGTTGAGGTGATTAATTAAATTCCAATGTCAGTACGCCCTTGAAAACGATTACAATAAATAAATAATGGACGTGATCACGAAGCGGAACTCATTTTTCGCAAATTTGATTTTCAAAATGGCGGCGAAGATAAGAAAAAAATTTATACAATCGTCCCAAGTTCACATTAGCATAAATAGAGTTTGTCGATAAGATGCTGTCCACGCTTGACCCGTTGGCCTTGTGGCTTATAACCTCAGTTTTCTAAGTTTCTCTCATCCTAAACATCATTTTTTTTATTTGTTCCTCCATTTATTTTTTTGCAGTTCACAATGTGCCGACTAAAAATTGGGGCCAAACTTTGCAAGTTGTCCTGAAAGTCTCGCAATTTGTGTGCCGTTTGGATTCATCAATAAAACATCGGAACAAGTAAGTAGTTTTTAACTCCATGTGATATCTCTTTATGTTGAAGAACCTGTATTTTGTTTTAAATCGACATTCCTAATTTGAATTTGTTATTGCATCGCTCAAGTTTTTATGATTTGCGTTTCAGGGTCTGTAATCCTTGTTTTTCTCTCGATAAATATAGATACATACTATTAAAAAGTCAAAATGCAACATTGAAATTTGTCACATAAATGACAAACTCTAAATGGAAACAAAACAAGTTGTGTGGAAATTATTCACATTTATTAATGTGTTGTCGGTTTAGTGTAACTGGCGACATGAAGAGGATTGAAATTGCAAATAAGCCCCGCCTACTTACACTAAATAAACATGCAAGGAATGTATTTCCCAGATGCCCTTGTACAGTAGGGAACATTCATTCCGAAAATCTCATGGGAATAACAAGAAGATTTTCAGGGAAAATTTGTAAATTCAGGAAATATAGATTTTAGCTCGTCTTAGGATAAGCGTGGTCTTATAGTCCCGCCCATATTTTCAAATGCGGTCATTCACAGTGTCAATTAAGTCCATTGTCATTCATTCATTAGCTTAATTTTTAAGTTATTAGAGCCTCAGTAAAGTCTGTCGTTAATTAATGGCGACATCCGAGATTCAGAGTTGACCGATTTTCAAGTTGAAACTTATCGAATAATTTATACTGTTAATTTCAGTATTGTAAGTACAGTAGGCTTAACATGGACAACAACTTGTTTCAAATTCATGATGCTTCGTTGCAACATTTTCCTCGTCATCAGCAGCTCTTTGTATTCAATAAGTTGTTGAAACTTCTATATAACCGGTATCTATTGTTGTTTACCAAAGCCCGTGATAATACATCGTAATGCGCCAATTATCCGCTAGAGGGACGAGATCAGTGCGCTCCTAGCGGCAATTCGGCGCAACATGGGACGGCCAAAAAAAATACCTCATGCCTACGCATATCTGAATTCCTAATACATAATTTGTATATGTTTAGTGGGAAATGACCCCGTGATAAGCATAGATACAACCTTTGACCGCGTTGTGAAGCACATTGTTTGGAAAACAAACACAAATAGGCCTATTATTAAATTGAAGTGCATGCTTTTCAGTTTTAGGATAACTTAGTCATGATATATGTACAAATAGGATTTACAATGTTTAACAGAATGATGGTGCACGTAAGGACAATTGAAGTTTATTGTTTTGTTTTCATACCTTTAAAAAAATACACTTAAAAGTTTAATTGCAAATTAGAAATTCGCATTTATTCTACAAAGTGTGTTAGTTGACTGTTGCAAAACATACAAAATGCTGAAAGTAGGCCTTGTGGGTGAAAAATAGTTCGCTATTTGCTCTTGAAAAACGTCCCCTGAAAACATGGCTGAAGTAAAAATAGCATTGGGTGACGTCACAGGTCGTAACAATATTTTCCTTACATACAGTTATGGTCACTATTTTCCCCCTCTCTACCACTAGACTTCCCACTGTGTTTTTTTCCTTTTTCAGTGAGGTTTTCGCGATTTGCAATTGCAATAATTTTATTACATATAAAGGCAACTTTTGAATTGTTTGGATCTATTCAATAACCGAATTGAACCGAATTTCCTCTAAATGCAATTTCCGCATATATTCGGATAACTATTGTATAATTGTTTCCACAGGTTATGCTTTGATTGCAGATTTTAATACTGCTAAAAATGATAACATTTCATTATATTTTAAAACCGATATAATGAGATGGCTGGTTTCCTGACATGTATAGTGTGAGTTTTGATTGCGGCGCCATTTTCTTTTTTCCCCTCTGCTGTTTGTAGTTGCAATTTTTGCCATGGGCGAATGAAGAGCCAAGTCATCATCATTCACACCCTCCATTTATATAGTTATCTATCCGTCTATCTGGTCCGTGAAAAGTTACAAAAACTTGAACGGCAGCTTCGTCATCCGCGTTCTCCTGCAGAGGGCGCTGCGAAGGGCAAAAAAATCTAATTAACGCGTCAGTGAGTGGGCTTTTACACAATAATAAATGAACAATGCGTTCGGATTGAATTTAAAATCCGAACAGGCAAAAATGATTCGCAGCGACATCTGGTCATCAGGTTTTCGCAACACGTATTGCACATTCGTGGGATGACAAAACTCTACTGCCAGGTGGCGCTGTAATAACGGAAATGGTCAATTTGTGGCGTTTTCGCGCACATTAAATGGATTAATGTCTATTTTAGTTGGTTTTCGTTCAAAATAAAGTAGTTTGTGCACTGAAGTGAGTCAGATGTTTGAATATTCAGTAAGCTGCATTTGCACTATGGTTTTACTTTATAAAAGTGGGGAAAAGTTGTCTGTAACTTCCGTTATTGCGGGGGAGAGTGGGAGAATGTCATTATTAACAGGTGCAAAAAACAAATGCGGATCGGATTGTGGATAATATAGAAATTAATGGGTAATGAGCTACGGATAGCACCTGTTGGTGCAGTTCCCGGAAATGGTCATTTTTTATATTAAAATAATTTAATTACATTTGCCCTTTTGCATTGACGAATTGTAGCAAAATTCACACGAAGAGAAGTTTTTGTTGTTGATGACGTCACAAGCGCTATGAAAGGAAAAAAGAAAAACTGGAAACCTGCTGCCATGTCTTCTTCGTAACCCGGAGCCCTAGTTTTTCAAGGCCAAACTCCTGCCTTATATTTCCCATCCTGGATAACCGGGGGCGTCCCCCCTCTCCATCCACCCCCCCCCCCCATTTCTCCCTCAAAATAAACCAACAAAAAAGCACCAGTTTACTCCTGGAATTTTTTCCTTATAGAAACTAATATTTTGCCTTATTATACTGCTGTTATAAAGGCTCATGGGGATACGGTCTAGCAAACGAAATAAGTGGTATATTCCTACAAGGGTAGAAGTGTTATTATATTTTGTTATTTGGTGTTTTCATGTATACATTTTTTGTTGTCTGCTTGAAGGTAGATAGGGTTAAATTGCAATCTTACGTGGGGTAATATGGAGCAAATGACTGGCAAGAAGAAGAGCAACTTCCGCCATATTTCCTATGTAATGTACTAGGAGTAAGTAACATGTATGACAGAATACAGACTGGGAACGGAGGAGTGATGAGGAGAAAAAATAGAGAAAATGGCGGCGCAATTTCTTAAGAGTGCGGAAGCACCAAGGGAGTAAACAAGAGCAGATGTTCTCCATGGGTCCAATCCTATCCGGAAACGCTCAAGGATGAAACTTGTATGCATGTGTAGTATGTATACATACACATACATACAAGCCTCAAGGAGTTTTCAGGGTGAAGGAGGGGGTACCTTAATAAGGGGGCCATCCATAAACAACGTTCACAAAGATGTAATCAAATTACTCCATTGGTAAGAAATAAACGTGAGCAAATGGTCAATGAGCCTGTTTCCATGAACAGGCTTTCCTGTAGGAATGTGATGTTGCCATTAGTAACAGTATTTGTGATGTCACACATTGGTGGGGCATACAATTGGCCAGGGTGCATGCTGGACAATGTGTGACATCACAAATACTGTTGCTAATGGTAACATCACATTCTTACAGGAAAGCCTGTTCATGGAAACAGGCTCAATGTTTCATCTAACCGATACAAGATGGCGCTCTGGAAATGCGCAGCGGATTTCGCGTAATCAACAGCGGTTTTTCGGCGCGCCATCTGGTGTGAGCAGTGAGAAACAAGAAACAAAAACACGTTTATTTTACGGTTAGTGGTAAGGGAGATGATGGAATGCAAACTAGAAAGATAAATGGAGAAATGCGATTGTGAATTCAGGAGGAGGGGGAAAATGAGATAACGCCCCTCCTCCTCATTATGAACTCCTCCTTATTACACACTTATGAAACATTTTTTGTTACTTGAAACAGTAGGGATGGTCAGCTTTAACAAACTATACGTGCTTTTTCCCTCGCTTTAATGGCTTGACTGAGTAATAAAAGTATATGTTAGAGCACTTGTTGTTTGCTTCAGCTCAAGGTTTTCGAGTTGTTTAAAATTCCAGCATGATGAATTTTGGAGAAGGGGAATAGTAGTGTTAGGATAGAAGAAGAAGGAGAATGAGAAGAAAAAACAGGCAGACATTGTTAATTTTTGTATGGAAGCCTGTTTCACTCGAGGCTCATTTACATTTTCACATGTAGCATAGTCCTAATAATTTTCACGTGTTTTTTGGTTGAGTTAAGCCTCGCCTAGCGGGATATTTCGAAAACATTTTTTCGTTTGCAATTTTAGTTGGGGACCAGAAGGGAAATAAGTTTTACGCATGGCAGCCATGCTTTTTCTCCACCCAACAATAAATTGTTACGTCAGCTATTCTTAATTCAAGGTCACACTGAGCTACGAAAATAGTGGCATAATCTTGCCTTGGGGCTGCCGGAACCCACAGCACAAAACATTTCACACTTTTTCACCTCTAATTTATTTTTTCTACTTATTTTTTTCCTCCTATTACTAACTCAGTAGTGTTTTCCTTTTTTTTTGTTTTTATTTTTTGCAAATGGAGGAAATCCCAAAGGAGGCAAAGAGTTAAATAAAACGATCTTTCAAAGTCCTCCTTCATTTTTTCAACCCATTTCACCTTGAAAGTCAATGGACCTCCTGCTGAAAAGTTATCATGACACCTGTCCGTGACATTTCCTTAGTTTAGCATGTGAATAAGAAAGAAAACAACATGAGGGTATGATTGTGGTGAAGTGGGCGTGGCTGCATAAATATCAGTGTTTGCAAATTTGCTCAAAGTCAAATATTACTGGCTTTTTAACGCAAGTCTGCTTAAATATTCCTGTCCTAAAAGGTATTTTTGTTAAAACTATTGGTGTACGTATATTACTTATTTGTAAAACATGACTTTTATGTCAGATGTTGACTATCAATTGTATTGGTTCTGAAATAATGGCAACAAATTTGGTTTTCATGCTTGATGGGTCTGTGGCCTTATTATGTTCCCTGGTTTATTAGTAGGCAGTTTCTTAGAATATCCAAGCTGTCCCAGAAAAAGTTGGTGGGCAAAATTGATGGAGGGTGTTGCGGTGTCAAAGTGGAGAAGTAGATGGAGGTCAACGACGTACAGTATATTGCGCTTAAATAAAGCTGACATGAGGGTCCTTTGAAAAATAGTAGGCCTATATATGTATTTTAGTGGTACAGTAGTTGTTGTGCAGTGGTGTGATGTGCAGTGTTTGGAAATGAGTGTAGGTCAGGGTTGCAATCGAGGCCAGTGGTGCCATCGAAGGTGGGTTGTTGGGTCAAGTGGTGCCCTCTAGTGTCACTGGAGCGCCGCATCATCAGAGTAGACACGAGTACGAGTTCGAGGACCTCCTATATTTATTATTAAAAGGTGGGGTTAATTTTAGTTTAGCCCTTGTCCACGTGTTGGCCAGGTTTGAATCCGGTCACTCGTAGTCGGCCAATGAGCTCTTTAATATAGTAAAGAAGTGTTGCCAGCTACTAATAACTAATACCAGTTCAATGTTCTTGTCTGCCACACATCTTTCTATACAAAACAGCAACGTTCAATATTTCGTTTCGACACAATTTGTTCGCTTTCAGCAACGTCCTTTGTAAATATATAATCATGTACTATATGTGTGTGTGTGTGTGTGTGTACACTTTGCCACTTGTGTGGCTTGACCTCCTTTTTGTCCTGCCCCCACACCTTGCAAAATCCACATTTTCACTTCATCGGTTGATGAATCGGTCGTACAGTCAACTGGTAAATATAAACACAAATTGAACTATCACAGAATTTGCATACACGTCCTTTGTAAATGACAACTACAAGTATAGTAATAATATCAGAAGTATAGTTGGCCCAGATGCCTGTTCATGAAACTGTGGGAAAAATTGTACATTTTGGAAACAATATTTAGCTGTGTACATAAATTGTAGTTTTTATGCATGAAAGTGAAGTTTTGTGTTCCAAGTTGAGGCTGATTTCTGTCTATCAGGAAAGTTCAGTGGAGTTTTTGATGTATAAATGTGTAATAATAAAGATAAATTGTGCAGTAAAGTGTAATTATTTGTATAAAAGTGATACATATGTTTAGAAATGTATAGAACAGTCTAATTTTATAAGTGCAATAGGCAACGCCCATTATCTTGTTTACGCATGCGCAATTGGTGGCGCCACCTAGCGACCACTCACATTGATGTAAACACTCCTTATGTTTTGTTTTACCCAATTTTAAAATTAGTACAGTGAGAAGAAATACGTAGTTATGTTGCATCAGTTCATCACAAGCGCCATCTGGTATTAGGAGTGAGAAACTTTTTACGTTTATAAGCCTACTATGATGGATACAGAAGGGTTTCTTTGTTTCCCTCATAAGATTAATGTGTGTGATTATGACGTCATCAATAGTTGTTCGATAACGGACGATTTCGGAACTTATAGTAACTTGTTTGCGTCTGACAACACATTTCATCGACACGTGAAATGCGCCATCTGGCGGCTAACGCAAAGTTCACTGACATTTTTATCTGGTGCTAGTAATGTTGGCAAGGTTTGAGTGTGCAATTGGCATAAATTTGCCAGCGTTTTTAATATACATAGGTGGTGTTGCATGGCCGTCATTTGGATGGAATGACACAGAAAATGGAGTTTTTATTTGTCTGCGTTTTTTGCGTAATTTTTTTTGTACGCATGCGCACTCACAACTATGTGTTTTGTATGTTAATCAAACAGTGGTTTTTGTTTATAGGCACGTTTACCACCTGACAAATACGCGTTATTGCACTTGTTTGCCAACGTAAAAGACGAACAACAAATTCCTTATAACTGCACAAATCATCCCCCTCCCCCTAACGACAAACACTTCAACTAAATATGGAAATCACATAATGACAGTCTGTTTTTTTCTGTCCTAGGTTCGTATATTTGCATTGTGGGTCCTCATGTACAGACGGATCAGTGAACCGAATTGGCAATTAGCAGCGCCTCTGGTGGGCCCTTGAAGAATCTACTAAACTTCTAGGTATGTTTTACAAAGTTCGTACATCTTTCCAAAAACAAAAATGTTTCAATGTTGGGGTAATAAGACTTTAGTTATGCACAGATCATAACAGAAATAGTTTACTTGAGGGTTATAGTTAACAGTAGGAAATATTGTTTGAAATTAATGACAGTAGATCCGGGTTGTTTTTACCTCAATGTTACGTATCTCCATTGAACTCTTGGTGCCATGTGATATAGGAACAATGAATGTAATTTGAACATGCAAAAAGTAATTGCACGTGGTACAGAGTTGGTTGGAATTTGCGCACCGGTGCGATTTGGTAACGCACCGGTGCATTTGCGTTGGAGTTTAAAGTTCTTGTTGGTTGGTGATTGGTGTCATGCTATGAACACAAAAACCAACTGCTTCCTACTCGTCTTCACTTTTCCTGAATCTCATGAATATGGTTGCAACTTTCATTGACGATTTTTGGCAGAAATACAACGTGCTCATTCCAATTTCTATGCCATGGGGAGATATAAAAAAAATTCGGGAGTGTTGGCATCATAGAGCTGTATGGTTGGCATAGAGTTCATAGTCGAATATGGGCTGTCTATTGTTGAAATACACTCTCTACTTTTCCTCCACTGTCCCTTTTCCTGCCCATTTTGACATGCAACAACCCAGAAGCAGTTTGACAACAGTGGCAAATATTTTTCTCATCAATTCAATAACGTATTGAAAGTTTGATACTTGCCCCACTGTGACGTCACCTTGCAGTGTTTATATGTGCGTACATGTTGCAGCAATAATACTAACAAAAACAGAAGTTGCATTGATCACTGTAGTGTGTGAAATCCGAAACCGATATGAAACAAGTTTTGACCTTGGTTCACGTGTTGATGTTTTGTGAATTTTGACACTGGATTCGAAGCAAACCTAGATAGCTAGTGTCTGTCTCATCATTTTCCAACAAACAACCTTATATGGAGTGAGAATGCAATCTCGAGTGAACTGTATCATTTGCTAATGATGAGTCACGTGGTTTTCTAATTAATAGGTTGGTATAATTACATAGAATGATTGGGAAAAAGCGTAGTAGGCCTATAGCTGTTAATTTCTATAGAAAATTTAAAAAGAAATGTTGAAAATTGTGCATATAATATTGAGTATATTTTGATTATATACATATTTTCTGCACACATTCAAAACCTGGGCGGAAATTCAGGGCATATTAAAAAAGTTAGATGGTTTTCGAGGATAAAACTGCACATGTTGCATGTTTTTCATGTCAATGTGGAGAGAATTGAATTGTCGGATTGCTGATGCAGTGACTTCAATTGTTAGTTCGATCCTGTTTGAATTTAGTGACGCATAGATGTCAACTATAGTATACAATGGATGCCATGTTTATACAGCGCCGCCTAGCGGCATTGTGGGCGAAGCCAAAAGTTGTTTTTTCTCATAGGGATAGTCCTGATGCCAATGCAGGACCACCGTAAACAACTACAGAGGATGACGTTGACTATAGTACATTTTTGCTCACTGTATATGCTTATGTATATATTTGTACATTGGAAAACAATGGGGTGTTCGCAAACAATGGCGCTCCCTGGTGGCTGGCATTTTGCACACGTTTCATATGTCTCTCTGCTTACAGCATAATTTTTTTTCTCCCTCTTATTTACGTGCTTATTTATGACAGTGACATTTTTACATTTCACGAAAACGAAAGCTTTATTTTATTCATCATTCAAATTGTGTACCTATTTGACATACAATGCTCCAAATTAGTACATTGTGGAATTTAATGCAACAATAACCAAGTGACCAATTTCAATACAATTCTATATTAAATTTGTTGATAATTTAAACTACATCAAATTAAGAAAACGGATGCGGCTGCCGCTAGACGGCGCTGCAGCATTAACTGTCATTATTTCTTTAACTATATCTATTGAAACAAAGTTTCTCGAACTCGTACCAACTAAATAAGCTGATGAAATTATCTGACTGTAGTGATTACTTATCCTTTTATGTTGCAGCATCTTTTTTCCCTGTATTCTGTGCACTGACACTGATTTGGTGCACATACTTCCCAAATAAATGAACTGTACTACTTTTGATATATATCTAATCTGGAAACATTTAATCACTTACGCAATTATTTATTAACTTTGATTAGCAATTCAATTTGTTTGTATTTTTATAAGCATCTAGGCCTAATGAATCGTAGTTTAAAAAAATCAGCTGCATTTGTAATAAATTAAACTCAATCAACGTTGTATTATATAGTGAAGATAATATATGAAGTGTTTTTCTAGTACATTGTAGAAATGTTAAATTCAGATGTGCATATATCTATTTTGTATTCAAATGCGTCTGCAATGCTATATCTGAATGTCATCCCAAGTACACAAACAGCAGATGAACCTCGGGCTAAAATGCTAAAAAGTTTTTTGGTAGGAGAAGAAAAAAACACACACATACATATATCCTTGCTTAAAACTTCGTGAACAGAGTCACAAAATAGATTATATCAACTTTCCAAGATAACGTTGTTGCTGGAATAAGGTCCATGTGGAATCTCATTTCTATATCCTAGTCAATGTCTGACTGCAATATTTAGAGTAAATAAAATAGACTTGTAAGCAATAATACTCATTAAATTTCGAAACGCGTCTCAATTGCAATTTGAAACCAAAACCACTCTGGGGATTTTGCTATGTTGAAGGACAACGAAAAGGAAAGAAATTAATATGCATTTAATGTGCTGTTGTTCAGCTATGGGAAGTACCCATGCATTGAATAAAAAATATGTGGGAATTATTTAAAGGTGTGGCTAAAATAAGTTCACATTATTTGAAACAAAGAATTAAAACCGATTGTTTTAATTTTTTTAGGTAGAATATATCTCAATATATAATACAATACATATGTTGCCATATTAAAATTAATTTTTCCCATGAGATTTTGAAATTATTTAGACCTAAATTTAATTTCGTTGCATGATTGTTTCCGGATCTCATTACTTTCCAATAAACTTTCTGGAAAATAATGCTGCAGCATTTGTATTCATTATTTGGGCACACCCAATATACTTATAAAATAGGAAAAGTAACGCCTTAATCAGAATTTTAGATTTTTGGGTTTTTGAATATAATTTAAAGTGGAAGGAAAGTATTTTTGTTACAATATTTTTAGTTGACTCGGTTTTTCAAAATAGGTTGGCTATAAAGAATAATGGTCTAACTGGGTAGTTAATTTTACATTTTTAATATATTTCAAGCAAGTAAATATAAGTATTACTGGAAATTAAAGTTTAAAATTGTCTGTTTTCGCATTAATAACATTTCTGAGTTACTTGATGAAAAGTCTTGTGTTTTTTAAATGGGAAGATAATGAATGTTTAGATGATAATAAATAACACGTTTGTTGCAAAGACCAGATTAACTTCCTATCAAACTGTTTCATGTTAGTTTTTTGAAGTTATAAACTACCATACTGATAATTCAGGTGTCTGCAAGATTCTTATAAAAATAATGAAAATATAGTCGATATCTATACGCACATTGTACACATTTATTTTGATATATCGAGTTGGTACAATAATATGTGGACTGCATAACAGTGTTATCACTCTTGATAACAACCCTTACATGGAACATTAGTAGGCTTAATTATCTCTTCCTCTGTCCTTATGTATTGCATGTCCTTATGTATTGCATGTCCTTATTCAGGACTGGGGATAATTACATTGTTTTTGGGGTTGGTTGTCCCATGCAATAGACGTATACATTTCACTAGGAAGTTGACTTCAATGCACACTGTTCTTCGCATTCAACAAGTTTGTCCACACCATTCGAACGGAACTTTAAATTTTCGCCGCTCGTGGCGCGCGCCTCCCAACGCCGCCTAGCGGTGGAATTGTGGCAACGTAAGAGGATTTCCGGTCGAAATGCGACGGAAGCGGTGTTGAACAGGTGGGGGGCGTGGCTAGAATTGTACCAAGGGATTGTATACAGCGAACATGGCGTTGGGATGCGCGGTCACGTGACCACTGATTTGGTGATGGCGGTCATTAATTGTCCTCCTCTCTTTTGAGTGGGTGTTGGGGGAAGGGGAGGGAGGGGTTTAGGAGATGGTGGGTGGGTGCGATCGTTGACCCCGTTCCTGCAAAAAATCACAGCCATTATACAGAAACGAGTCCCAACCCCAACAACTCATAACTGGGACCTTTAAAGCGGAACCTGTAAACCCCTCCCCCTTGCCCCCCTCAGCCTCATATTCCCTATTCCCCCATGTTGGCATTCTTAACCCCCCTCCCTTCTCCCCCCCCCCCCCTCTTCTCTCTCTCTTCCTAAAAAATCTTTTAAGGCACTATGCAGGGTGTCCCCAAAGACCCTTCCATTGTTTAGTTTTTGTTTTGGAAAAATTGCTCGTTTTTTGTTCCGATTTTGATTAAGATAGCAGTGAAAATGATGGGGCATAAGCATTTTTGGGGCATTGCCTTACTGTTTTTTGTACATTGGTTCCAGTGATTATGAAATGTTAACAAAATCTAAGGAAGGGAAGTTACGTGCAGGATTAACCAATTTAAGTGGACGCCATTACACCAGTCTTCGGCTTTACTTAAATTATTATGTACGTATCAGACTGTGAACATGACATTTGAAACCATGAAAATATAATAAAGATCGCCATCTAGTGGAGGAAAATTGTGTTTATGGGAACAAACGTGATGTCAGTGAAAGGAAGGAAATTGTCATACAGGTTGACTGCTGTAATGGCGGAAGTTGCGGATGACCATTGTTCAGTGAGCATCCTCAGTTAGTGGCGCCACCTATGTAACTGCTACTTTTTTGTTCACCTCCATATCTTCGAATAATCCCATCAGATGGAAATAACCTACTGTGATTGGCTGCAGTGGCTCTGTCACCTGATGGCTACAAGCTTTCTAAACATGCCACTAGGTGACGTTGTAGTGGAATCTGTTTTGTTTTATGTAATTACAATACTGTACGTCATTTAACCTTACTTTTCCAGAGAAACACGTGACATGTAAATGTTTATGCACGTGCACTGCACACGTGCAGTATGTCCTGCGCCCTCTGATGGCATCAATTAGAACTGCAACTTGGGACTGTTTATATTGTTATACAGAAAAACACCAAACACTGTCAGGGATTTAAAAAAAAATCACAGTATAATGCGTACAAACAATATGCCCATAGCCCATATGTTACAATTGTAATATCAAGGAAGTTACTGGTAAGGTAAACCGCAGGAGTTTGCAATATGCCACCAGAGGGCGCGAAATCCAAGTGAAGCTTTTATCAAACTGGAAAAATGGGAATGTTGGCTTTTGAACGTGGGGTTTTTCTGTTTGAGGGGGCACCCTGTGAGTCCTTGAAACATTTGCGTTCTTTTCCCCCCTCAACATGATATTCGTGAGAGGGGGGGGGGATAATTACGGACTGGGTTGGTTTGTATGTGTTGGTGTTGTGTGGTGTATAAATTTGTTTCCCATCTTCTCGTCCTCATTTCACTCCCCTGACATCCTCCTTCTCCTCCTTTTACTTCTCCTTCTTCTGCTTCCTTCTTCCCTTCATGTGGCAAAGAGGCCAATGCAAAGCCCCTTCCTCATCCCTCAACCCGACCCAATCACGTGACTCCATGTGTTCAAAAATATTCCAAGATTCCAAAGCATTAATACGTAAAAGTTTCTGTACGATCCTTGGTACGATATATTTTCTAATTTAGAATCATTCAATATCGAAGTTTGATAGTACAATAATCAGATAAATCGAAATGTTACACTTTATCTATCACAATCAGATACATTTTATGGGAGGAAATGAAGTGAAACAAATGTATGGTTGTCATGCATAAACTGCATACCTATACACTCTAACAATGTTTTTGTTGGTTTCTTCAGCTGAGTTTGTTGGAGTGCCTGGGATGATTATTATGCAGGTTGGGCGGAGCCCTGGCGGAGTTTCAGTGCTTTTCACCACGCCCCTTGTTATTGGTCCTTTGTTTGGGCAAGTATAAATCACAGCTGGAGGGCCGGCAGTGAGTGTCATTATAACCAGCAGCAAAGGGACCTTGGGGAATTGCAAAAGGGCATCTAATCTGTTGGCGTTTTGCACGTGCACCCACAATGCACTCCATCCTACCCTATTGTGTTTCTCTTTTTCTTTCTTTTTTCTACCCTGACCCTTCGTCTAACCTGCCCCCCCCCCCCCCCAATCCCCAACCGATTAGTGACTTATGGGGATATCCTTTAATTGTTAGCGATTCGTTTCATTTAATCTTGCACGTGTTTGCAGTAACTTCAGATGAACTTGTTACTCTTCATTAGATTGCTTACCTTGATCTCCAAAGAAAAAAAAGAATAAAAACCTTGATTTTTGTTTTGGTTTTGAACAGGGAAAAAGTTCTTTTTAAAAAGTGTGGAAAACGTGTGGCACTTTGTGTTGCGAGTTGTGAAGCTTTAATTTTGTTTTATACAAGGTAGTAGTAGTACTGTGTTCTTAATTTTAAAATGTTCACGTTTTGTAGGTTTTTTTGTTGCTCTCTCTCTCTTTCGCGTTTTTCTTATCTTTTATACCTGTTCACACAATTACTGTCAGTCTCTACATAATTTGGAAAAATGTTGAAAGTGTGAAACAGCCTTGTACTGTTATGTAGGGTGTTTTATTTTTCGAGGAAATCTTTTCCCTGTTGGGAAAATTGCTAAGAAAAAGAACTTTTTTGCTACTGTATCGTGAGCATAGAAAACGAAAAAGATTAAATGTTGCCAAATATTAATGCTTGACATTAGAATGTAGATTTTCGTCATAAATGTGTAAAAAAAACTCAACTCTGTATAAATACTGCATAATTGTGATTATGAAATGCTGCAGAACAATAGGAATTCAATTTAGAATTTGTTTTATGTATGCATTTGTACAGAATCTCATTTCTTTTACTGCAAACATTTGCAAGAAGGGAACTTTTTCCTCTTGCAAAAACAAGGAATAGAGAAGAAGGAGAAAAAAAACAATGGGAAAAAATAGAGGAGGAAAAGATGTTTCTACTACTTCAGTGTTTGTGTTTGTGATCATTGGGACAGTGGTGGTAACCAATGAGCTCCAACAGTTGCGAAAGGTGACACCCAACCACAGATTCACAAAACACATGTGCCTCGTTAATTAAAGAGAGAAATGTTGCACGAATTCGCCGCTAGTTGGTTGGCGGCGCTGGTGTTTGCGCGAAGATGGCGCCACTCGAGCTGGCCAGATATTTACTCTTCATTCTCCTTCTTTCCATGCTGTCTGAAAACCTTTGCCTAGAGCAAAAAAGGCAACTACTGCGAAGAAAAGACAAGTGTACTATGTAAAATCCTTATAACTTTCTTTGCATGGGCCCATTTTGCATGACTTCACTTCTACTTGTTTCCACATGTAAAACCACTCATGGTAAAACTTTTGGAGTGGAATGAATGAGTAAGAACAGCTTGGAAAGGGGGGGGGGAACAAAAAAATGGGGGACCCTAGAGCTAAATTTGCTTGTGGGCGGACACCTTACACCTGACTCACACAAACACACACACATGTGCCTTTTTCAAACTTTTTTTTTCCTTCAGTCATCAGGTGAGTCAAATAAAAATGGGAAAGTTCTTCCATTAGCAAGTGGACACGTCATTTTGCCACGCAATTTTTGGGCGTTTTATTAGTCAAACCCATCTAAAGCTGACACGGTCATTTATGCGATTTGCATTAGCTCATCAATTCAATTGCCCCTGTTGTAAAGAAAGAACCAAACCTATAAAAGTATATGTATTTTTACAACATAGAAATACACTAAAAGAAACTAGTAAAACTTCCAACCAATGTCACAGTGTTTGTTTTCTTATGAATCTTGAATCTAATGTAGTGAGACAATATCTTCTCAGATTTTTAATATATTTTTTTTTTCTTCAAATTCGGAGCATGTAAGTTTGATACGAGTAAGAGATACAGGGTATTGTTCTGCAGAAATGATTTTACATCTTTTCCTTCCGGTTTCAGTGAAAGCTCACGTTGCATTTGATGTGTGTTTCTATATATTGTTGGTGGTTGTAACTGAAGAGGAAAACGACACTTTGCAGAATCCGGTGACACCGATTCTATTTTTAGTCAAATGCAAAAGTACAATTAGGTAGGAAGGTGGACAGGAAGGAACTGGAAGAAAAAGTGTCAGTGAAAACGGGCTAAATTCGCAGAAATTGTCTCGCTTTCACCACATTGTTGCTTCACTTTTTCGATCAAAATCTGAACAAAGTGGACCACTCATTCCACAAACACCCGGAAAGTTTGCAAAATTTGCAATCTGGGTTCTGCATGCATCCTTTGCAATTCCTGGACTTTCTTATATCCGAAAATTCACACGTTACTAATAAATATTACGAATGCAGGCTGAATTAAAAGAAATCAAGATACCTAGTGTGATATCTTCCATTCTTGGCCTATATAATTGCAGATGAAAAGTGTTTGTACTATTATCTGTATAATGTACATACAGTGAGAAAGTGAAAGGGAAATGTTAATTGAGGAGGAAAAGTGATAGGAAAAAGTTTATCAAGACAGGTTTAGTTTTTTGTTATAGCCTGCAGGGGGCAGTGTTGCTAGTTTCGTTGGCTTTTTCCAGCAAGTAACTAGTTAAACGTTAATTCGAAGGCCGAAAAGGTCGTTTGATTTCGGTGTTTTGTGGGCGTGTCCCTGCTTTGAATCACTGCTAAAACGTGCTGCAAGCTGCAAATCAAGCTTTGCGAGCGATTTAAGAAGCGCGTGCGGCCATTTTGTTTCTTTTGCACCGCCATTTTTCGCTTCCTACCACCAAACTATAGCCTTGAACTAATTTCAGGCCACTCACCTCATTACAAATCTCCCACACACCCTTCTTTCTTCCTTCTCCTCCTTCTTCTATCTCCCCCTCAACTTGCAAACTTTTTCTCTTAGTTTTTTTTGCTACTTTTCTTTTGAAACGCATCGTTTGAAGGCAACAAGTGACACCTGTCATCTCGAATCGAATTTGGGCGTGGTTCCAACAAAGTTTTTTTGTGTACATAATCATCCAATTTCCATCCCACCCTAAGAACCTAAAAAATTGGCAAAGAATGTGATTTTGTAAATTGAAATTGTGTTTCATATAACGTTTTTCTACGTAAATCCTTATGTATATCAATTTAAAAAAGAGGAATGTAATTGAAAAAGTATAGAGATACAAGAGATTTGTTTATTTTATAAGGGTTTTTTTGGTGGAAGATTAAAGGTGACATTGCAGAAAGAAAACGAGAGCGGAAAATTGAGGAAATACGCTTTAATATATTTTTTTTCTCCTAATTAAAAATTGCACACGATTTACAGAATAATTAAACAAAATGCAACAGAAAACTTTCCTGTAGTGATTCTTTTGAAATAGAAATGCAAAGAGGATTTTCAGCTTAGCGAATTTCAAGATACACTTTAGTACAATGAAAAATCGTCACATTTTAGGGAACAAAGTGTTCATTCGACCTGGTTTAGTACGAAATGTCAACAACAGATGTCGCACCACTCATGGCAGGTCTTCGTCCTCAATCTGTCTTTATGTGGGCGTGAACAATTCAACAAAGCAAATATTGAAACGCGGTTACAAATTAGTTACAAACTCGTTGTGCATAAGTACATATACTGGTCTATCTGAGGCGAGAGCAGCGCCACCTTCGGCCTGGTTTGCAAGTGAGATTGTATCTCAGGGAAATTGCAAGTATTTTTGATTAGATGTCAGGAAAATGGGGACATTAGAAGCAACTAATTAGTACTTTGACATTCAAAGCACCTATCTATTGCCAGTTTGAATCGTTTGATATTTTTTCTCCTGTTGCATGACGGTTTTCCTAGTCAGTAGTGACGTCATTGAGGTTTCTGTAAGATGGGGAAACTCTTGCATCCCGTTCTGAATTTTTTCCCTAAACCAGCAACTGGTACAAGTATTTTTTTCTCATAAACTGGATATGATTCGCCTGTTTCCTATCATGAGTCAATTTCTCTTCCTCTTTCTGACTTGAACTTTTTTGTTTTTGCATTATTATTATTTTTTTTCTCCCCATGTTGTGTTCGAATAAACATGGGAAAATCATATGAAATTGTTTTTTGCTTTAGGGGAATCGAAGGGGAGAAAGTGAAGAAAAAAGTGCTTTTTACTCCATGGCACCTCTCAACGTTCAAAATATATAGGACTCGAAGTTTGAAGATAGGATTTTAGGAGAGGGGGGATAATGTAAGGGGGGAAAATGCGGGTTCTTTTCAGTCAATATAATCGACAATGTAATTGGGTTTCCAATTAAGAAACGAATGAAGGATAGCGGTATTTGATGTTTTTTTGTTAATCACACACACAAGAAGAAAGAAAGAATGGCCCCTTGTCTATTTTTATGTGGTATCTTTTTACGTTTTTCTTGCAGTTTTTCATACAGCTAAGGCTAATTATCATCATGCTGTCATGAAGTTGTTGGCACAATCGCGCACAAGAAGTGGGAAAATTTGCAATTAAGTCGACGAAGCAGATGGCAATGTAACTTTGAAAACATTGTGAAGATGCTGTTAATTTTCTATTTGTTTTTTAAGACCGTTCACTAATGATTTCAGGAAATCAGCAACATTTTTACATAACTTATGAATGCTCCCTTATATAATACAGTAGAATCTGTATAAATTGAAAGTGCATTGAAATACGTAGTAATTATAATTAATTTGCATGTAATTCAGCAGCAAGTTCAATAATAATTGTTGACAAGGAACAGTTGAAGTTAGATACTGTGATGGGAAAAATTCCTGAAAATCACAGCTGGTGAACTTCAAAATGGCCGCCGTATTAAGATTCCGTTGATCAGCTATCATGATTAGAAGTTTCATTGAACTGGCTCAAATCAATATAATAGTTTATGAACTTGGGGGAAGGACAGATTACAAACATATCGATATTTTAAATACTTCGAAGATGAAATATTGCTGAACACAAATATGTTATATGTCTGAATTCTTTTTGAAATACTTATTTTTAATAACGTTCCAATGCTATCTTTAAATTGTCTGCAGATCATATTGATACATAGAAGTTGTCCAAGGCAGTTGCTAATGATTGAAACCATCATTTAATGGCGGATAATGGAGTTATTGTGATTATTATTACAGGGTGTGGCTCAATGTTACTTCATTGTTGCTTCATTTTATATACCCTTAATCTGAGAGAAACGATAGTAAAATGAATGAAAAAACTACAACCTACTAGCTACAAATGTGGTTGTTATAATGCAATTGGCTGAAAAGACAGACAGGAGTGCCACTAAATGATCTATAGTGAATGCAATTGCATTGAAAACAAAATGGCTGGAGAATTTTTCATGTAATATTTATTAGGAGGGTGATTATTGAACAAAAAATCATACTTTGGCTTTTTGTTCTGAGGGTTGAGATAAAAGAAAACTTTATTGGGGGGGGGGGGCAAATTGATAAATGTGCTGTAGGCTTAAATAGCACATATATTCAGGTTTATATTGAACAATTTTGCACAGTTACTGATGCAGCTGTGCCAATCTTGTGAAGTTGACAACCAGGATGAACTACCAATTATCTACTACGTATGAAAATATGAAAGAGGAAGATTACAAAATCTCCTATTCATCTTCTCAATTGAGTACTATAAATAAGAATAGTAAAACCGGGTTTTCCCTGAGCATTTACAAAATTTATCCTGAATTTCCAAAAAAAAGCAAACTAAGGAAAATGTTCATTCAGCTTTTTAGTGATGTTCATCTTCCTGTTAATGCTTCATACACTGCATGAGGATTGACGTCTTTGACACCTCTTTGCCATCAGGTCTTGGCCCAAATTGCTTCATTTTATGAAGAATGGAGAATTTGTACCGAATGAATCTCTGACGTCACGACCTGAAATAAGGGTTCGATGTCCTCCAATGTTATGTAATGTTCAACCTGAGATGTTGCTTCTTGATAAAATAACTATGTGCCATATGGGACCACCAGGGGTCCCATATACATAAGGGTTCAAAGTCTTGCACTTGTCCTTTAAATTCCATATTATTATTTTAGCGAAAAACTACGTTGTTATGTTATTATGACATAACCCCTTTTGGGACTTAACCTTGGGCCATGTTGCCAGTAAAATTCCCTAGAATATTTTTAGCAAAAAAGACAAGTTTCTTGCAACAAACAACAGCTGAACTTTACGACTTCCGTAAAACATTATTTTGACAGAAAGTGCATTTCGCCCAGTTTATGTTGGCAGCTCAGCGGTCAGAGTGTTGCATTTTTGAGGGACATAACGAAAACTGCACAAATTTGTAGCTCTGGTCAAACGTGCCCCACACTGTAGGGTCACTTTTCATGCTGAGCACGAACTGCGCCAATTTCAATAAGTCACAAACTTTCTTTCACCTATATCGCGAGCAACATCGTCCAGGAAATGATGTACAATATTTCCACACAACTAACTCCTTTAGAATAATGTGAGCACAAAATTCAGAGCAGCAACAGGGAATTGCAAGATGGAAAATACTAAGTGATGGCTTGATTTTTTTTAATGTACTGAAATATGTTATAACTTAACAATAATTTAAGTGCATTAAAAACAGCTGGCAAAGCAGAATTCCTTTTGGGAGACGTAATTTTTATTAGCATTGTAAAAGTTTCTCTTTCTCTGCAATTTATTGCAGGCTTATTTATGTTATATGTGTGTGTGGGAGATATAATGAGATGTTCGTGTTTTCTGGTTTTAGATTGAAATGAAATGACTGTTTTTCCTAAGGGCATCAGACGCAGGATGGAAATTTGTCGTAATTATTTTGTTGAAAGTGAAGATGATGCATAGGTATGAGCAGTTGAACCTGTTCCCCTCTTTTGAGGAACGCAATAATCAGTCATCATTAGTGGGAAATGTTGAACAGATGCAAGTTTGTTCAAGCTCAATGAACGATGTTCCATAATGTGCCCACCATGTATGCTTGAAATTATAGAATGCGTATTGTTATTTGAAAAAGAGGAGGAGTCACGCATGTTTGTTTCTGGCCCACCCTTTATTACAAAGTCGGCATTGGTCATGTGCGTGTCACTTTACAAACAGTACATCTTTTCAGTCATTCAGAAGGTCCCAAAACTTATATTCAAGAAATTCTAAGCTTGCTTTTCTCGATCGCCACCTGTCGCATTCCAAGTGTACTCAGATTCCATAGTGGAAAGTTATTCGGTCAGGGACCGTCCATTAATTATATCAAATGTATGCAAGACAACTCACCGAAATTTATGTGGAGGTCATACAAAGTGAAAGGTAAAAAATGTAGAAATGGCAAAGGCAAGTGTGACATAATTTATGAACTCTCCTTGGTGTAAATATTGTGAACCATGGAAAGGCAGTGAAAGTTAATTTCTGGTGTCAGCAACATTTTTTTTTCCTCAGAAGATGGTGATGGTGATTACCATGATGATGATGATGAGTATGAGGATAATGATCCAGTGAAACAAACCCAAAGGGTTGAAAGAGCTGCATTTTATTTATCTCTCCTATTCTAAAACTCCCCTTCCCTTCCGTCCTTTTAACCTTTTATCCTTGTCTGACAAAAAATACAGCCCTTGGAGGGACAAGGTAATACCTGTGAAAGAAGGGGGGAAGGGGAATGGGGTGTTGGAAACATGGGGCCAAGGACCGATTCAACTACAATTACGAAGCATTGAATACAAGCAGAAGGGTTATGCTGTCATGCAGGACCAGAATTTCCTTCTCATTTCGCAGAATGGGGCCATGCTGGAGAAGAAGGGGGGAAGGGGAATGGGGTGTTGCAAAAGGGTGCTATTATTGTAAGGCAAAGGGTGACGTCATTGCAACCAGCTCCCCCTTGCACCTGTTTCTAGAAGCGTTTCACCCAAGTTCCACCACTTTCCTCACAACTGGCTGTACCAACCAGTAACTGATATGGAAACTTGTGGGGCAAGAGGGGGGGGGGGGGAGATACAGGCCCGGTTCCTTGCTAGGAGGATCAAGTGACCTCTGTCACAATTTTTCATTGTGACAAGCGTGCAGAATGATGAGCATCTGTGATGTGGAAATTCTTTCCAGACACTGATTTTGATGAAACAAGATGAATGTCAAATGAAACACCTGGTGTTGTAGCTAATGATTGGATTAGAAATAGTCGATGTTTCTTCTGTGCAATCCCAACAGGTGGCGCTGCCATCATGTGTTTGAATTTGAAGAAAGTTTATGTTGCCTGTCAGTGTCTGCTTTCCTGTACAGTATTTGGCGACATACTTTGCATGTTTATAAAAGCACACCACACCTGGAGGAAGAAGTGGTGGTGGTGTAGTCAGCCATTTTGTAAGATGGAAAACAGTGTGACATTCTCGCGGGATTTCTCAAGATAAATAATCTCTCTCTCTCTCTTTCCATGTCTTGTGTTTTGCATCTTTCTTACATACAGTAGATGTTGAAACAGCATAATATTGTAGTTTGCCAGTGCTGCGAAGCAACCAACTGACTGTGCAAGCCAAGCTCAAGGGGATTTATGTCAATATTGTATTGTAAATACAAGGAAAAATTCCTTACCACCATGGAAAAGGCCGAATGCACACAATGTGCAATTGTATTCTTGCATATATACACACAGTAGATGAAATGTACACAGGACACACCACGTCCTTCAACTCCTTGTCAAGTCATTCGATGCCTATTACATATTACATAATAAACCTCTCTCCATACTCTGAACCATTCAACACTATGACACTTCATACATACAGTAAGTCCCAAAATTATGCTTGAAGAACTAGTTCAGTGTTCTATTAATACGTTAGTAGGCCAATGTTAACCTAATAAATTCAGAGACCATTATTGTAAAAACTGCAGTAATTTCATTCATGATAAGGTTTTTATACTGCAGGAATGGTATAGGTATATTGGCGGAATCTTTGCAGAATTGCAGCAAGGAAAAAGTGATAAAACTAATGGTGAGGTGCAAATTGCTGCACTTTAATGCTAGAAATAACCCACACTAATCATGAAACTTAATTTATCATGAAAAAAGTTAGTGGTATAAACCCCCTGTTTTACGAGCTACTCAAGCCGTTACTTCCCTGGCCAAATGTGTCCTTTTTTTTGTAGTAGGTACCATGAAGTCTTGTGAACCGCTATATCCGGAAGTGCTCCATAAAATGTCCTCTGTATAGTACTGGGTCCGCAACTGTACAAGAAGGAATCTCGTAAAAATGTAGCCCTTAAAAGGCTGTTTTGGGCAAATGGGGTGAGGTGGTTCTCTTCTCAAAAATCGCTGGACATCCAATTCCGGTCAAGGGGCGCCAGTGCAGTGAAATCCTACTATAAAAAAGGAGACTGAAAAAATGGAGAAACAAAACAAAAGGGGAAGAGTTGTACTTGGAAAAAAAGCCCTCTACCTACATAAAGTGCGTTTAAGATAGGAGTAAACTAGCAAAGGGCCCCATTGGGATGGTCATTAAAAGGGAATATACTATGCAATCGGCATTTTATTGTCTCAACCTGCTAACACACCCTGCTCTTGGGGCCCTTTTAAAACTTGGAACCGTTATTTACTTGTGGTACCCGTTTTCCAAACTTCCTTCGTTTGTTTCCTCCCTAAAATATACAACCGATGTCGTTTCCAAAGTTTCCTTCTTGTATAGAAACTTAACACAGAGATATCATAGCAACGTGCTTTTCTTCTTTTTTTGCCTTACAGAGACTTCCACAATGTGCCCATGTTTTTGACCCAGTGACGCCTTCTCCATATCTACTGAATTTCATTTGGAATTGTTGACAAAGGTAAGCCTACTCAAAATCTCATTTTCCTCACAAATACAACTGTGTTGGAAGAATGACGAATTTAAAAAGCTTCACTTTTCTTTCTCCATTTTTTTGCAATTCAGAATTTAATTTCGAAATGCAATATGGAGTGACGTAATATTCCTTCTTAAGATGTTATGACAATCTAATCTTGTAGGATAAAAATTACGTGAACTTTTTGCAATAAGATAGTAAAATGTGAGGATTATGCAAGCAGGGAAGTTTATTAAAAATATTTACATATGCAACACTTTTTCATGCTTTGCTTTGAAAGTAAATACAAATGCAGTATGTACTGTATACAAGTGCACATAGCAACATGCTGTAACTACGTCACAGTTTTCATTTTAGCCATTAATCAGAGACACCCATTTATGATTATTTGGAGCTCTGTTGCAATATTTCTATGTTTTTATACTTGGTAATTTTTAGGGCATGTTTCTATTAAAATTTTCAATCTTTTAGTGTTATAAAGTTAGTTTAGGAAAATAATGAGTATTAAATATTTCGTAAACAATTATTAAAGGTAAACTGACAGGGTAAAATTTGCGAAACGAAATGATTCGAAAAATTTCCTGTGCAGCAGTCAACTAAATT